>JAIUZE010014441.1:0-33412 GCA_022085475.1 Heliosperma pusillum | reverse complement strand
TTTTCATGTCTAGAACTCTAGTTATGACCGTTGAAGTGGACCCTTGTTTTCGTTGGTTTCCAAACAACGTTGTGTTGGAGAGGTATCTATGTTTTTATTCATTATGCTTCATAAACTTGTTCTAATGCTTATGTATCATGTATTGACTCATGTTTATAATATTTAAACTTATATGATTCCCTATTCTCATGTTTTGTGACGGTTTTTGGTATGTCCCACTTTGAGTCGGTTTTTACAAATGTTACGGTTTGAGCACAAATTTCCTATGTGCTTTGTACTCTCATTTCCCGGCTACACCCTTATACTCGTTAGACTGGAATGTCGTAGCGATGGGGTGTATCCTTGATGCTTGTATGCATGTTTTAGTGGGGATATGACGACGTTGTTAAGAGGTGAACGCAATGCGTTGATCGACCCGGCCGTCAAATGTTGTATCTTTGCGAGGTGGTGTCATTGCATGTAGCGTACTAGCTTGACTTTTGACTATAGATCTTCTTTTCCGCCTCTTTCGTGAAGGTTGACCGAATTTGGGGTACTCGAACGTCTATGATTGCGACGAGCTTTAAGTGTGGAACGTCTTACCACATGTCGAAAATCGGAACATGTCTACTTAGTCCTAGGAGTGCTGGCCGGTTAGACTAGGACCGTATTATTATCGTCGTCCTACCGAGAGGATTAGAGTCTTGTGTGTACGAAACGTCTTATCGTACATGATTCCGGGAAACGTCTTATCCCGTGAACTGGTTTGTCTAGGTCATGAGTATACGAAATGTCTTATCGTATACGGTTCTGGGAAATGTCTTATCCCGTGAGCTTCCATTGGCTTGTCTTGCTATTGTACATGATGCTAGTGCGTTTCATTTACCGTGAGAGAATATGTTGTTATATTTGTATGATTGGACGGTTGTTTGTAAGTTGAATTATATGTGAACATTGAGTTGAACTCATGCATGAAATAGATGATTGACGTGGTCTATATGTCGAGTCTCTATCTTATCAAGTATATGCCGCTAACGGTGAGATGTAAGCCCTAGTGAGTATATAGTTGCCTAAGGGTGTCTTCCCCGAGTCTATCAATAGCATGATGGTTACGGTTTGTACTTCATATGCTCTTATCATTATATATCGAATTGCCTATCTTTCCTTATCGTATTTCACATGTATATCTACATATGCATGCTTCTACTTTTGTATTTCCTTCTATGTACGTTTAATGTGATATGGCTGGGAGAACCCGGAGTTACTCCCCACTGACTGTGGCGTTCATGTTTTTCATGGATGAACAGGTTGCTTGCATGGATGGCTTTTTGCTTGTGGTATTTTGGGTTCGGGTGTGAGCTAGCGGGCGTTGTCCCTGGATGAAACACCTCTAGACGTTCATTAGCTAGATGCTAAATAACTTTGTCTTTTGTTAACATTTTGAGAGACTACGTCTCTTGTAGTATTTTATATTTGGTTTGTAATTACTGACATTCCTCATATTTCTATCTTGCATGTATAAAGGTTTTAAAATACCATATTTTCCGCTTTATAAATCACATGCTTGTTATGTTTTATTTCCGCATTCGCGAGGGTTGTCACAGTTGGTCAATATAGGGAAGAGGGAAGTGGTCTTTCCTAGTGGCTACATTCAGCCTCCTATAATCGATACACATCCTCCACCTTGAAACTAGTCTAGTAGATATGAGCTCGTTTTTCTCATTAGTGACAACCGTAGTCCCTCCCTTTTTAGGGACTACCTGAACAGGACTGGCCCACTTTAAATCAAAAATAGCATATATGATCCCCGCATCTAACAATTTCTGCACCTCTTTTCTAACTACTTCTTGCATAGTGGGGTTCAAACGACGATGACCCTGCCTACAAGGTTTATGGTCTTCTTCTAAGTAGATACGGTGCATACAAAAGTCAGGACTAATACCTTGTAAATCGCCAATGCTATAACCTATAGCATTTTTGTGCCTTTTTAAAACCACCAACAAATCAGTAACTTGGCTTTCAGATAGGTTAGCACTGACAATTACAGGATTCATCTCATGGAAATCAAGAAAAACATATTTAAGATGAGAGGGGAGGAGCTTAAGTTCAGGTTTCTTTACCTCGGTAACCTTAGGGGGGTTACCTAAGCTAAACACCTTCTGTAACTTGCAATCCTCTCTTGTCAGCAGTTTTTCCATCTCAACTACTTCAATACTCCCTGAGCTTCCAGCTTCAGTAGTGTTGGCAATTAAGGCGATCTCCAGAGGATCCCTATTCAAACATAAAGAAAGACTATCATCAATAGTTAAATCCACAATATCGACTCTATGACATGTCTCTTCTAACATAGGGTGTTTCATGGCATTATCTAAATTGAAAGTGATTGTGTCATCCCTCACTGTTAGTGTAAGTCTCCCATTCTTAACATCTATAACCGCCCCCGCAGTATGGAGAAATGGTCGTCCCAAGATGTTAGGAATTTGGGTGTCATCAGCCATATCTAAGACAACAAAGTCAACAGGTATGAAAAACTTCCCTACTCTAACCGGTACGTCCTCTAAAATCACCAAAGGGTGTTTAATATAACGGTCGGCCATTTGTAAGGTCATGGTTGTAACAGTAAGTTGACCCATATTAAGCTTTTTGCATATGGAAAATGGCATTACACTAACACTAGCTCCTAGATCACAAAGGGCTTTATCTATGGCTAAGCAACCTATATTACAAGAAATAGAAAAACTCCCTGGATCCTTTAGCTTAGGTGGTGATATGGATTGCAACACAGCACTGCATTCCTCAGTAAATGTTGTTGGAGTAAATGTCCTCAACAATAGTGCGATCACATAATTAAATCTCAATAATAAGAATACAAAGGGATGATGAATATTATAGTCAACTGGTCAACATAAATCGGTAATGATTGGCTCAATTGAGTTTGACGTTACTGTCGTATGACGGTGGTGATCAATTGATCCCTTGAGGTCACACCTAAAGGACAATCCCCTAATCATGTACATTAATTAATTGTATAGCGATACAGATTAATTAATCCCTTAAATTGAACCAAATTTATATTGTAAGTAAGAAATATATCTTATTGTAATATGATTAAATAAGATTCATTATAGTAATTTAATTGTTATATTACTAAGAATACATTATGTTTATGAAATATTTGAGATAAGCAAAATTGGTTGATTATAATTACAAATTGTTGTGGATTATATTAACTAAATATGAGATGACCCATTTTATTTACATGTAATTATAAAATGTGAATTAAAATGTTAAGTCTAATTTATTTGTTATGAAATTACATTTAAATTAGTTAAATGTACATTTATAAGCAAAGATCACATGTTACATGTCACATGTCATTTTTGTGACAAATGACAAATTGCATAAATAAAATGGACACCCATTTTAAGTGGGGTGCACCGGTTTTGTACTGTATTTTAGGGTGATTAGTTTTTGTGTATTATTCTAATTGAGAATTAAACACAATCATACACTAGACTAATACCTACACTCAACCTAATGCCTTGTAAGGAACAAGTGAAAGGGACAACACCACACCCATGTGATGGGTGGGTGGCCGGTCATAGCTACCAAAATAAGAAGGATTATTTCCTTCTTATTCAACACACAATCTCATTTCATTTTTGCATGCAATCTCCACTTCTCTCTAAAATCACTTTCTTACTCTAAAACTCAAGAAGTTTTCACATAATTTAGAGTTCATATTCTAATAAAATTACTAGTGTAGTAATAGAGTTATTATATTTATTTTAAAGGGTTACTACTAATAATACTAGTGTAGTATTTTAGTAGAGATAAAAAGGGTTGTCTTGGGTGCTACTTATAGGAGTGTTCTTATACTAAGAACTTGGAATTCATCCTCATATTCATAGCTCAAGAACAATATTTGAAAGGAGTTCAAATATTGTGCCCATATTACTTCATAATCAATGTAAGAAATTGTTCTTTCCTTATCTTTTGTTATGCATGCATAAGGTCCATATAGTTTAAAAGTAAACTATTAATAATATGATATTAGAAATTTCTAATATCGAGTTTAAGAAATGAACAAGCGGTATCAAGAGCCTTGGTTGTTGCATGCATAATCGATTTTTAGTTTTTTCGAGTTATTATAACTTTAAAGAAAACTAATAATTTGTGTTTTATAAGATAAAATCACAAAGTTATTTGCATGTCAATATATTCTGGTCCTAATATGATTTTAGGTCATTTTGATGATTTATGGAAATTTATAGTGCTCAAATATGATTTTTAGTGTTTTTATTACATTTTAATGAGTAAAATGATGTTTAAAATGCTAAAAATAGTTACACTTATCTTATGACCTTGAAATTTTTATTCAATATCACACATGCATTTTACTTACTGTATGTAAAATTTCGTGTGAATTTGATTCATTTCGTATGATTTATGATTTTTATATGATAAAATGAAATAAATAAAGGTCAAATGGTTAAAGGTCACATGCATGTTTTCCTGTTAGACCGGAAAATTTGAGACTAATGTGATTTGTCTAGCATGATGTATGAATTTTTAATATAAAAATGGCATAAATAGTGACTAATTTAGCAAATATAGCTAAAATATTTTTCATCTCAAGAGAAAATTGTTCCTGGTTGCATAAATGTCCCACATTTCAGATCTAAAGTTGAAAATTTAATACGATTAATTTTTGCATGCTTTATGTATTTTATTTGATAAAATCGATAAAGCGCAAGCATTTTTCTTAAAACCGATTCGAAATTTTAAACCATGATTTTTGACATTATTAGTGTCATGGAAATGTTCCAGAATGTTCAAGAATTTGAAATTCAAATTTTGAAATTATTGTAATTAAATTTGTATTTATTTGATTAAAATATGATTTTAAAAGTCTTATTATGAGCAATTAAATAACAACAAGTTGAATTATTGTCAAAAATTGAGTAATAACTAATTTTGAGGCCTAAATGAGTTGGGATAATTAACTTCGACTTAAATATGATTTAATTATTGTTTTGTGATTTTAAATTGTTATTATCACGCACTTCTGTAAAACCGGGTTATATTCGATATAAACCGTTAAATAGAGCGATTTTGCATTTAACATGAGCATGTTTATACATATTATAATGCTGCATTTTTATTTATGAATGTCATATTTTCAATTTATGAATGTCATATTTTGGTTTATGTAATTTGGAATTATGTATTTTTCCTTGTATGGCCTTAGTTTTAATCGATATTACCCGGAATGTAAGGGAATATTGATTCGGTTGTAATTTATTGTGATCTCGTATCACTTTTATTGTATGATTTTATTTTACAAATGTATAATAGGAAATTATTGTAATTTTATTATATATTTTGTAACTAATTGTAAAACCGGAGTTTCCCAAAGACGGTGCCATTCGAAAAGGAGTTCCGAGAGAGTCGGTGACCTTGGGATGCATGCTTATGAAGTTCAAGGGACCAAAGGAGTTGGTTTCCGAATTTTTAATAGATTATATGATTTTCTATTCTAGGAAAGGCCATACTAGGAGTTTTATTTTTATGCTTGCATTTTATTTAATATGTTTGCATGCATTGCGAAATCGCCATAACATGACATGCATATTTATCGAGTATTCGACCGTGTCAATTAAAATAATCGTTAATTCATCGATTTAGTTCACTTTAACATGATAGATTATAAATTGACATGACCTCTCATAATAAATAATTGAGATCAAGCCTTACCAAATGTAGACCCCATGAATCCCAATTTCGCAAGGAAGTAGGCTCGGCTCACCGGGGTGCTAAACTTGTTACGTTGGGTAAGTGGGGTAATAAATGTTATTATTTCGAAATTTGGATTGAGCTCAACGGAAGTACTCGCGACCGTAGCCGCATGTGTTCCGGGCTTAAGATAAATATTAAAGTAATATTATCGACCGAGAATTCTAATGTAGAATCGATTAAAGAGTTAATCCACCGAATTATGTTGATAAGGGATGAATCGGCTTACCGTGCCCAAGTTCATATGAATTTGGATCTCGGAGTCATTTATGATAGTTGGGTAGAGGTCACTATATAAATGCTTAACTTGTTTAAAATGTTTGCAAGTTTAAAACGATAATTGTTAATTATTTCCTCCATATCCTTTTGTAGTTTCATTTTACCGCAATGGATACATCTCATTCTATCGTACCTATCACCATTGATTCATATCACAAATCATTTCATGAAATTTGCTCTCAAAATAATCTTGATACGACTAGAGAACTTCATTTGGGAATAGGTTCCGACGAGAATCTCAACTTTGTTACCTCCTCCAAACCCCCTTTGCCAAAAGTTTTGGTGAAAGAGTCTTGGGAAGACAATCTCACCAAGAAGATGCAATCCTTGTCTTTGGAAGCAAGGAGAGATCAAGAAGCAAGTGGGAGTATTAGCAAGAAAAGTCTTGCACCTAAGATGAAATGGATCAAAGATAAGAGGAAGAAAGGTAAAAAGTATAAGAGAAACGGAATAGGTAGTAAGACTACCAAATGTCCGCAATTCAATGATGAATGCAATTATTGTCATGGCATGGGCCATTGGATGAGGAATTGTCCCATCTACTTGGAGCATATTAGCGATGGACTAGTGATTCCACTCGGTAATACTCTCTCCGAAATTTTTGTTATTGATATAAATTATACCTCCACCTCAACATGGGTATTGGATACCGGTTGTGGTTCTCACCTTTGTAATCATTTACAGGGGCTAAGAAACGTGGAGAAGCTAGGGAAGGGTGATGTGGATCTACGACTTGGAAATGGAGCTAGGGTAGCCGCCACTTCTAAGGGGACCTACGTACTTGTTTTAGCTAGTGGTTTTGAATTGTACTTGAATAATTGTTATTTTGTACCTTCTTTGTCTAAAAACATAATATTCGTAGCCATGTTAGACATGGAAGGTTTTACTTTTGCGATCAAAAACAATTGTTGTATGATTTCAAAGAATGACTTGGTCTTAGGCCAAGGTAATTCTATTAATGGTATTTATGTTCTTGAGACATCTAACTCAACCAGAGATATCTATAACATACAATCAAAAAGACTCAAGTCAAGTGATCCAAATGAGTCATACATTTGGCATTGTCGATTAGATCACATAAATGAGAATCGCATCAAAAGACTAGTATCGACATGTATAATTAAACCGTTTAATTTTCAATCTTTTGGTATATGCGAATCTTGTCTCCTAGGGAAAATGACTCGTAATCCTTTTAGTGGCAAAGAGACACGAGCAAGCGAACTATTGGGCCTTATACATACCGATGTGTGTGGACCAATGACTATTTCTGCTAGGGGTAATTATGACTACTTCATTACATTCACAAATGATTTAAGTAGATATGGGTATATTTACTTAATCAAATATAAAAGTGATGCTTTTGAGAAATTCAAGGAATTTCAAAATGAGGTAGAAAACCAATTGAACAAAAAGATCAAAGCATTACGATCTGATCGTGGTGGTGAGTATCTTAGAAATGAATTTTATTCACACTTGAAGAATTGTGGCATTGTATCACAACTAACACCACCTGGAACACCTCAACTTAATGGTGTGGCCGAAAGGAGAAATCGAACCCTACTTGATATGGTTCGATCTATGATGAGTCAAACCGAGTTGCCAGACTCGTTTTGGGGATTTGCAATCCAAACCGCCATAATATCATTGAATAAAAGCCCGACCAAAGCAACCGAAAAGACTCCATATGAGATGTGGAAAGGGAAAGTCCCAAATTTGTCCTATATGAAGATTTGGGGATGCGATGCTTTTGTTAAGGTAAATGTTGGAGTAAGTGTCCTCAACAATAGTGCGATCACATAATTAAATCTCAATAATAAGAATACAAAGGGATGATGAATATTATAGTCAACTTGTCAACATAAATCGGTAACGATTGGCTCAATTGAGTTTGACGTTACTGTCGTATGACGGTGGTGATCAGTTGATCCCTTGAGGTCACACCTAAAGGACAATCCCCAAATCATGTACATTAATTAATTGTATAGCGATACAGATTAATTAATCCCTTAAATTGAACCAAGTTTAAATTGTAAGTGAGAAATATATCTTATTGTAATATGATTAAATAAGATTCATTTTAGTAATTTAATTGTTATATTAGTAAGAATGCATTATGTTTATGAAACAGTTGAGATAAGTGAAATTGGTCGATTATAATTACAAACTGTTGTAGATTATATTAACCAAATATGAGATGACCCATTTTATTTACATGTAATTATAAAATGTGACTTAAAATGTTAAGTCTATTTTATTTGTTATGAAATTACATTTAAATTAGTGAAATGTACATTTATAAGCTTAGTTACATGTTGCATGTCACATGTCACATGTGTGGCAAATGACAAAATCACAAAAATAAAATGGACTCCATTTTACACATAAGAAACCGGTTGTAGGGTGGGTAGTAGGGTGATTAGGCTTTGAGTGTTGTTCTAATTAAGAATTAGACATAATCATTCACTAGCCTAAACCTATACCTAGCTAGTTTCTTGTGAAGAACAAAAGGGAAAGGCAACACCCTTCCCCAAGAGGTGTGTGCCGGCTCCAAGTGAAGTAAAAAGAGAAGATTTTCTCTTATTAATTAACCACTTGATCTCATAATAAAAAATGCTTGCTTATCTCTCTAATTTTCCTACTCTCACACTATAAACAACTTGAGAAGTTTTTCTAAGACTTGAGTTCATAAATCTCTAATAAAATTACTAAGGTAGTAAAAGAGTTATTAGAAGATATATATATATATATATAGAATTAAGATCCGGTGAGAACCACTAAGATAATGAGAACCGTGAGAACTCCGCCTTACGAAATTTATTTTAAAAAAATAAGGACATTTTTGGGTTCGGCGTAGAATTTTATGGCTAGATAACATACATCTTGGTCAAAAAAATATAATTTACTGACGGAAATTGAGGTGAAATACGATTTATTAGTTTTCATGCACCTAGTAGTCAGTTTCATGCATCTCACAATTTTAATGCACCTGGTGCTCATTTTAATGCATCTAGAGTCCGTTATTTTCATGCACCTAGTAACTGTTTTCATGCATGTAGAAATTTTCGTGCACCTAGTGCTCGTTTTCACGCATTTAGAATAATTTTAGTGTACAAATTGAGTTTATGTACATTAAGTACATATTTTTTAATATAATCAATAAATTTTGTTTAGTTACTCCAAGTTTTTTGCTTGAATAAACTAAACTAATGGTAAATGATCCAACAAAACTTTCGAAACAAGATTTGGTGGAGATTTAGTAAGGGTTCTCACGGTTCTCATTATGTTAGTGGTTCTCACCGGATCCTGACCCTATATATATATATATATATATATATATATATATATATATATATATATATATATATATATTTATTTAAGGGCTTCTATTATATTACTTATAGTAATAATATAGTAAAGATTTGTGTATTATCTTGGTGCAACAAAAGGAGAGTTCTTATACTAAGGACTTGGAGATTCATCCCTAATATTATTAGCTTAAGAACAAGAGTAGGAAGGAGTCCTATCTTGTGCCCAAAATCCTTATAAATCAATGTAAGGAACAAATTTCTTCTTCCTTATTTGTTTTTAGTTATGCATGCATAAGATCTATATAGTTTAAGAGTAAACTATTAGTTTTATGATATTAGAAATGTCTAATATTGAGTTTAAGAAACTCACAGTAAAGACCGACAGTAAGCTAGCCCCAAGATCCGAAAAGTGCATTTTCGTAGGTTATCCAAACAACTCTCGTGGTTACTACTTCTACAAACCTCAAGAAAACAAAGTGTTTGTGTCTAGTGAGGCTGTCTTTTTAGAAAGGGAACATATTTCTAAAAGCCAGAGTGGGAGAAAAATTGAACTTGACGAAGTTCAAGAGCCACAAACCGAAGAGGAGCCGTTAGAAGATGTTCCTTCGTCGTCTAATTCTGTTGTTATACCATCTGTACCTAGGAGGTCCGGAAGGGTTAGTCACCAACCCGATAGATACATAGGTATTATCGAAGAAAATAACAATTTTGACTTGTTACTTTTAGAAAGTGATGAACCCACGACCTACAAAGCTGCCATCTCTAGTCCGGATTCCAATTTATGGCTAGAAGCCATGAAATCCGAAATGAATTCTATGTATGAAAATCAAGTTTGGGACTTGGTTGATTTGCCTGAAGATGTGAGACCTCTTCAATGCAAATGGATCTTTAAAGTAAAGAATGGCATAGAAGGACATGATGATGTCTACAAGGCAAGGCTAGTTGCAAAAGGTTTCACTCAAATTCATGGTTTTTACTATGACGAAACTTTTGCTCCTGTAGCCATGCTAAGATCTATTCGGATAATGTTAGCGATTGCCGCATTTCATGAATATGAAATATGGAAAATGGATGTCAAAACCGCCTTCCTAAATGGGTATTTAGAGGAGGAAGTGTATATGATGCAACCCGAAGGTTTTGTAGATCCAAAAGATCCTAACAAAGTATGCAAGCTTAAGAGATCCATTTATGGTCTTAAGCAAGCATCGAGAAGTTGGAACCATCGTTTTGATCATGTTATAAAAGAAAATGGTTTCACTCAAAGTGTCGAAGAACCATGTTTATACATGAGATTTAGTGGGAGCAATGTTGTCTTCCTTATATTGTATGTAGATGACATACTTCTCATTGGGAATGATTTACCAATGCTTACCTCTGTCAAGGGGTGGTTGGGAAATCATTTCCAAATGAAAGATTTAGGAGAAGCACAACGCATATTAGGTATCCGGATCTATAGAGATAGATCCAAGAGGATTTTGGCTTTAAGTCAGGAATCTTATATGGATAAGATTCTTCAGCGATTCAACATGGACAAATCCAAGAGAGGTCTTGTTCCTATGGGTAGTGGGATCTTTTTGAGCAAGTCTCAATCACCCACCGAACCTGAAGAGGTTGAACGAATGAAATCGATCCCCTATGCTTCTGCCGTAGGATCGATCGTGTATGCCATGATATGCACACGTCCTGATGTCTCGTATGCCTTGAGCATGAAAAGTAGATATCAAGCCAATCTAGGTGAGAGTCACTGGATAGCCGTAAAGAATGTTCTTAAGTACTTGAGAAAGACTAAGGATACATTCTTAGTGTTTGGAGGAGAGTCTGAATAATGTGCAAAGGGTTACACTGATTCAGGTTTCCAAACCGATAGGGATGATATGAAATCTCAAGGTGGCTTTATTTATATGATAAATGGAGGTGCGGTTAGCTGGAAGAGCTTCAAAGAGTCAGTTATTACGGATTCTACAACGGAGGCTGAGTACATTGCAGCATCTGAGGCTGCGAAGGAAGCTGTTTGGATAAGGCAGTTTTTAGAGGGGCTAAGGGTAGTTCCTTCTGCCAAGGATCCTATCACGATCTTTTGTGATAACAGTGGGGCGATCTTTCAAGCTAAAGAGCCCAAGTCTAGTAATAAGTCTAGACATGTACTTAGAAAATTTCATGTTATAAGAGATTACATTGAAAGGAAGGAGATTGCGATATGTAAGGTTGGGACAAATGATAACATTTATGATCGCTTAACCAAGCCCTTATCGCAGGCTAAGCATGACCAACATGTTGTTTCCATGGGTCTTAAACGCATGCCAAATTTGTATTAGATTATGAGATATGAAATAAAAATTGTGTTTTTATTAATCATATATGATAATCACTTTTATCGTTTGAGTTTTTTTTTTTTTAACTTTTATTATGTAACTTTGTTATATCCAAATGGGTTGTAGAGACAATTGGACCCCATTAAAGTGAACTGGATTAACATTGTATTGACCCATAGTCACTTATATGAAGTGACACCTCGAAGTGACTATATTATGATGCGATTGATGGCAATTTCAAGTGTCATAGGGTCATAGGGATGACCAATCGATCACATAGGCAGACTGTATGAGACACTCTGTCGGGAAGTGACCGCTTATAGAATTCTGGCAATTCTTGTAGCCTGGTCGTAGCAAGAGCTACTAGTATTCTTTTGAGTCAATTCTTTGACTAAAGACTAGGAATTGCTTCTATTTGGGGTTGTCGAACGAGACGAGGTTCTCTACGACGCTTGCTAGTTACTACTTGTCTAGACATGGCTAATTGAAGTAGATAAAACACACAAACACAACTATATGCTCAAAAGACGGATTTAGCAAACCCTAATTCGAAAAAATCAAATTTTGAGTCCAAAACGCAAGAAAGACGGAGCAATTAGTTATGCAAGAGTGATTAATTACTAAAGAACAAAGCAAGAAAGAAACAAACAATGAATTAGAAGCACAAAGTTAAAGAAATAAGAAGCAAACCCTAAATCACGATTTGGGCAAAATAAGGAAGCAAGAATACCAATTTCTTCACAAATTGCACTTAAAATAGGTAGAATAATGATTGTTGATGCTAGCTTGATGATGAATTGATGATTCGTAGTTGAATGAAGGAGTTAATTGGAGAGAGTAATGATGAGGGAAAAAAGGGTTTAGGCGAAATAAGAAGAAGAATGAAGAAAAAATTGGGGAAAACTTGTATTTAGGGCGTCGGGGCCGGTCTGGACCGGGCGACTCAATCGAGCAGGGTAGGTATGCTCGATCGAGCAACCTAAAATTTCCAGTTTTTGAACTTTGCTCGATTCTCTGATTTTTGTGGCATATGTCTAACTCGATCGAGCAAGTCATGCTGCTCGATCGAGCAACCCAGTAATTTCTTGTTTTCTCGTTTTCTTTGCTCCTTTCTTTCTTTTCGCTCTTCATTATTAAAGCGACTTCCAATTTTATTAGCTGCAAACACTCGATAAAATTGTTAGATCGCTCCCTCACCGCACTCAATAGAGCACAACTGTATTAACTATCCAAACTAAATCTAATTTAACTATAGCATTAATAATCAAGCTAAACAAAATATAATTTACAAATGAAGTACAAGTAAATGTCGGGTTGCCTCCAGGTTAGCGCTAGTTTATAGCGGTCCCGCACGACCGTGTTACCTCAAAGTCATGGGGAATTATCAAGAGTGAAAAGGTCGACGACCTCGATCACTCCTATAAATGCTCCATCATAATAGATCTTCAAGCGTTGACCATTGACTTTGAAAATTTCACCCTTGTCGGTTTGTAACATAACCGACCCAAACTTGTTTACCTCGGTAGCTGTGAACGGTCCCGACAATATGGACTTGAGTTTACCTGGAAACAAACGCAAACGGGAGTTAAATAATAATACTTTATCACCAATTTTAAATTCCCGCTGCAGGATATGCTTGTCATGTCATTTCTTTGTCTTCTCCTTGTAAACCCGAGCACTATCATAGGCATGCAATCGAAACTCATCGAGCTCGTTCAATTGCATAAGTCGTTTCTCACCCGCCAGTGAGGGATCCATATTAAGCTCTTTAATGGCCCACATACCCATATGCTCAAGTTCTACCGGTAAATGGCACGCCTTGCCATAGACTAACCGGAATGGAGAAGCATCGATTGGAGTCTTAAAAGCAGTTCGGTAAGCACATAAAGTGTCATCGAGCTTACGACTCCAATCCTTCCTAGATTTACTCACAATTTTCTCAAGGATAGACTTAATCTCCCTATTAGAAACCTCTACCTAACCACTTGTCTGCGGATGATAACTTAACCCCCGACGATGTGTAATGCCATATTTCTTCAATAAAGTGTTAAGATGACGTTCATTGAAATGCTTTCCTCCATCGCTAATGAGAGCACGAGGAACCCCAAATCGTGGGAAAATGATCTTTTGAAACAGTTTAACAACTGCTTTGGCATCACAAGTGGGAGTGGCAATGGCTTCCACCCATTTGGAGACATAGTCTACTGCTACTAGAATATATAGATTACCATGGGAAGATGGGAATGGCCCTTGGTAGTCAATACCCCAAACATCGAATATCTCAACTTCCAAAATACCCGTTTGAGGCATCTCATGTCTTTGCAAAATATTACCCGTCCTTTGACACGTGTCACAAGAACGGACAAATGTAGTAGCATCCTTGAGAATAGTCGGCCAATAAAAACCCGACTGCATGACTTTAGCAAACGTCCGTGAGGGACCATGATGACCACCATATGAAGAAGAGTAACAATGAGATAGGATGGCATGTACCTCACCCTCTGGAATACATCATCGATAAATGCCGTCGGCACATTCTCGGAATAGATAAGGATCATCCCAAAAATACCTCTTGACATCGTGTTGAAACCTCTTCTTTTGCTGATAAGATTGACCCGGAGGCATAATTCCCCCAACCAAAAAGTTAGCATAATCGGCAAACCATGGAGTCTCCATGGTAATGGCAAGGAGATGATCATCAGCAAACGAATCATCAATGGGGATGGAATCGCCCCCTTCAAACCGTAATCGAGACAAATGGTCAACAACCACATTCTCTGCACCTGACTTATCCCGGATCTCCAAATCAAATTCGTGTAACAAGAAAATCCAACGAATAATCCGAGGTTTGGCTTCCTTCTTAGCCAAAAAGTACTTCAGTGCTGCATGGTCAGTGTAGACTATCACCTTAGAACCCACATGATAGGCTCTAAACTTATCTAAGGCAAAGACAACCGCAAGTAACTCCTTTTCAGTGGTAGCTGACAAGGTTGTCGCGTACCCTAATCAAAGATAAATAACCCAGACTAGGCTAACAACAAATTAATGTAATTATGGAAGTAAGGGGTCGATCTCGGGGAGACGGGAGATACTTGTGAATAGTTATGGTTATAGCTCTATCTTGTACGATTGGCGAATGTTTGTCACTAATTACTAAATGCTATAATAAAAATGATAACAATGCAATAAAGAAAAGAATCTAGGGAAGTAGGTTCACACATGTAGATTAACATATTGATGAAATTAGATTTAGAACATGCAAATAATTCATTGCGAGTTCGTAAGAATGATGTGTTCATTACAATCATAGATCAGATGGTCTAGCAGGCTTTTAGGCAATTTACTAGGTCTTAATCTACCATGTCATGCTTTGTCTATTCAATTCACGTATTTCTACCTTGGAAAAGAATTCCATTTTAGTCAATGATTTTGGCCAGAAATCGTTAACCATCGTTACAATCCAAACATGCATAGACACAACGTTTTAAAGGCACAATTTCTTTATCCAATTTTCATCTTTTAATTAACCTAACATGGCTACCCTACACCCTAGAAAAACGACTACTTATGCATGATTAACAATGAAAGGGCAACTAAAATTATAAAACTAAGAATGGTAAACATGATAAAGGAAATATTAAAAGAAAATGAAACTATAATATAAAAACGAGAATAAAGATTACCGGAAAGGATGAGCAAAGATCGAAATGGAATAAGAACTTGAATAGGAAACGCAAACCCGGAAACTTGAGTTCCAATTACAAGCAGAACCATACAATTGAAGAAAACTTAGAACTAAACAAAACTAGAACTAAACTAAACTACAAATTAACACTTATCAGTAGCATAGTTAACTTGCGCATCATCCAATGTCTTACTAGAATAGTAAACTACATGTAGCACCTTATCCTTCCTTTGCCCCAAAACAGCCCCAACTGCATAGTCACTGGTATCACACATTATCTCAAACGGCAATGTCCAATCAAGATACTGGATAATAGGAGCTTAGATTAGAGCATGTTTAATCCTGTCAAAAGACTTAACACACTCATCAGTAAACGCAAACGGGGCATCCTTATGGAGAAGCTTAGTCAATGGTTGAGCAATTTTTGAAAAATCCTTAATAAAACGGCTATAGAACCCCGCATGACCAAGGAAACTTCTAACACTTCTAACATTTACCGGGTACGATAATTGCTTAACCACTTCCACTTTAGCCATATCCACTTGGATGCCTCATCCAGACACCAAATGACCAAGTACCACCCCTTTAGTTACCATGAAGTGGCACTTTTCCCAGTTAAACACAAGATTGCTTTTCTCACAACGTTGTAAAACCTTAGTCAGATTAGCTAAACAACTATCAAAGTCGGTCCCATAAACACTGAAGTCATCCATAAAGACCTCCATAATAGACTCGATATAATCAGAAAAAATAGCCATCATACAACGTTGAAAGGTGGCGGGGGCATTACATAACCCAAAAGACATTCTTCGGTAAGCAAAGACATCATAAGGGCATGTGAAGGTAGTCTTTTCCTGATCGTCGGGATGAATGGGGATCTGAAAGAAACCCGAGTAGCCGTTTAGATAGCAAAAATATTTATGACATGTTAGACGCTCTAACATTTGGTCAATCTAGGGAAGAGGGAAGTGGTCTTTCCTAGTGGCTACATTCAGCCTCCTATAATCGATACACATCCTCCACCCTGTCACTAGTCTAGTAGATATGAGCTCGTTTTTCTCATTAGTGACGAGCGTAGTCCCTTCCTTTTTAGGGACTACCTGAACAGGACTGACATACTTTGAATCAGAAATAGCATATATGATCCCCGCATCTAACAATTTCTGCACCTCTTTTCTAACTACTTCTTGCATAGTGGGGTTCAAACGACGCTGACCCTGCCTACAAGGTTTATGGTCTTCTTCTAAGTAGATACGGTGCATACAAAAGTCAGGACTAATACCTTGTAAATCGCCAATGCTATAACCTATAGCCTTTTTGTGCCTTTTTAAAACCACCAACAAATCAGTAAGTTGGCTTTCAGATAGGTTAGCAGTGACAATTACAGGATTCATCTCATGGGAATCAAGAAAAACATATTTAAGATGAGAGGGGAGGGGCTTAAGTTCAGGTCTCTTTACCTCGGTAACCTTAGGGGGGTTACCTAAGCTATACACCTTCTGTAACTTGCAATCCTCTCTTGTCAGCAGTTTTTCCATCTCAACTACTTCAATACTCCCTGAGCTTCCAGCTTCAGCAGTGTTGGAAATTAAGGCGATCTCCAGAGGATCCATATTCAAACATAAAGAAAGACAGTCATCAATAGTTAAATCCACAATATCGACTCTATGACATGTCTCTTCTAACATGGGGTGTTTCATGGCATTTTCTAAATTGAAAGTGATTGTGTCATCCCCAACTGTTAGTCTAAGTCTCCCATTCTTAACATCTATAACCGCCTCTGCAGTATGGAGAAATGGTCGTCCCAAGATGATAGGAATTTGGGTGTCCTCAGCCATATCTAAGACAACAAAGTCAACAGGTATGAAAAACTTCCCTACTCTAACCGGCACGTCCTCTAAAATCCCCAAAAGGTGTTTAATATAACGGTCGGCCATTTGTAAGGTCATGGTTGTAACAGTAAGTTGACCCATATTAAGCTTTTTGCATATAGAAAATGGCATTACACTAACACTAGCCCCTAGATCACAAAGGGCTTTATCTATGGCTAAGCAACCTATATTACAAGGAATAGAAAAACTCCCTGGATCCTTTAGCTTAGGTGGTGATCTGGATCGCAATACAGCACTGCATTCCTCAGTAAATGCTGTTGGAGTAAATGTCCTCAACAATAGTGCGATCACATAATTAAATCTCAATAATAAGAATACAAAGGGATGATGAATATTATAGTCAACTGGTCAACATAAATCGGTAATGATTGGCTCAATTGAGTTTGACGTTATTGTCGTATGACGGTGGTGATCAGTTGATCCCTTGAGGTCACACCTAAAGGACAATCCCCTAATCATGTACATTAATTAATTGTACAGCGATACAGATTAATAATCCTTAAATTGACCCAAGTTTATATTGTAAGTAAGAAATATATCTTATTGTAATATGATTAATAAGATTCATTTAGTAATTTAAATTGTTATCTTACTAAGAATGCATTATGTTTATGAAACATTTGAGATAAGCAAAATTGGTTGATTATAATTACGAATTGTTGTAGATTATATTAACCAAATATGAGATGACCCATTTTATTTACATGTAATTATAAAATGTGACTTAAAATGTTAAGTCTAATTTATTTGTTATGAAATTGCATTTAAATTAGTTAAATGTACATTTATAAGCAAAGATTATATGTTACATGTCACATGTCATATTTGTGACAAATGACAAATTGCAAAACTAAAATGGACACCCATTTTAAGTGGGGTGCACCGGTTTTGTAGTGTATTTTAGGGTGATTAGTTTTTGTGTATTATTCTAATTGAGAATTAGACACAATCATACACTAGACTAATACCTACACTCAACCTAATGCCTTGTTAAGAACAAGTGAAAGGGACAACACCACACCCATGTGATGGGTGGGTAGCCGGTCATAGCTACCAAAATAAGAAGGATTATTTCCTTCTTTTTCAACACACAATCTCATTTCATTTTTGCATGGAATCTCCACTTCTCTCTAAAATCACTTTCTTACTCTAAAACTCAAGAAGTTTTCACATAATTTAGAGTTCATATTCTAATAAAATTACTAGTGTAGTAATAGAGTTATTAGATTTATTTTAAAGGGTTACTACTAATAATACTAGTGTAGTATTTTAGTAGAGATAAAAAGGGTTGTCTTGGGTGCTACTAATAGGAATGTTCTTATACTAAGAACTTGGATTTCATACTCATATTCATAGCTCAAGAACAATATTTGAAAGGAGTTCAAATATTGTGCCCATATTACTTCATAATCAATGTAAGAAATTGTTATTTCCTTATCTTTTGATATGCATGCATAAGGTCCATATAGTTTAAGAGTAAACTATTAATAATATGATATTAGAAATGTCTAATATCGAGTTTAAGAAACGAACAAATGCAACCGTCTCCACTTCATTAAAGGACCGCTTCCTTGTCAATATATCCTTCATAAACTTTGCATAAGCCGGCACTTGATTGATCAACTCAGTAAAAGGTACACTCACTTGCAAATTCTTGACCACTTCCATAAACCTCCCAAACTGTTTATCAAGCTTGGATTTATGTTGGCGGTGCGGAAAGGGAAGTGTAATAGCAATTGACTCGGCTTCCTTTGCTTTTGAAGATGAATTAGAGGACTTACCAGCCTGATCAGGGGTTGCTCGATCGAGCAGAGAGGTTGCTCGATCGAGTTTGTCAAAACACGAATTTTCAGGAACTTTTCGAGCTGAATTTTCAGAGTTTCCTTGTGTTGGTCGATCGAGCAAGGGGGTGCTGCTCGATCGAGCAACCTCTATTTCAGCCCCTTTTTCGCTGTTTTTTGAACTTTGACCAGCAACTTCCATACTTTCATCGGTTTTATGCCCTATCATTTCCGGGCCTTTGTAATGGGTCTCACTCCTCAAAGTGATAGCATTGGCTTGTTCATGTGGAGGGTGTCCTTGAGGAGGAATATTACCCGGTTGTTTATGTGGATTTTGAATTCCCAATTGGGAAATTTGAGTATCAACCATCTTGTTATGAGCTATCAATTGTGAGATCAGAGCATCTTGCTTTTGTTGGATCATAAGACATTGCTGCAACATGGCTTTTAATTCCGCCATATCATTACTTGGAGGTGATGGAGGTGGTGGAGGTGGAGTTTGTTGAAAGTTTTGGCCTCCTTGATTTGAACGATTATAATTACCTTGAGAACCGAGATTCTGAGGAATCATATAAGATGAACCTTGTTGCTGAGGTAGCGGTGGGGTAGGATTAAGAACATTCTGACTTCGATAGGAGAAATTGGGATGCTCTCTCGTCCTTTCATTGTAAAAGTTAGAGTACGGTGAACCTTGCTTAAAGGATTGAAAAGCAAGCACTTGTTCAACCGTACTCATACAGTCCACTGCATTATGCCCCATATTACCACATCTTTCACAGGTTGGCTCTTGTTTAACCATGGCATGAACCGTTTGTTTATTTTCCAAGGATTTTGAAGTTTGTAACTCGGCTATTTTGGCAGTTAATGCCTCCAACTGAGTTGCAACTGCATTATCTGAACCTCCTCTCCTCGCATTACCCCTATGATTACCATACTCAGCAGTGTGAGTAGCTATCTCATTAATCAACTTACAAGCATTAGCATCAGTAGTGTTATTTTGGAATCTCCCATTAGCAGCAGAATCTAGCAATGCTCTCTGATCATCATATAACCCGTTGTAAAATTGGTTGCATAGGAACCAAGTATCAAAACCATGATATGGAACAGACTTGACAAGCTTTTTGAAGCGAACCCAGGCCTCATTAAAGTTCTCAGTGGGACTTTGTTTGAAACTTGTGATTTGACTTCGAATGGCATTGGTTTTCTGTGGCGGAAAGTATCTTTTGTAGAATGCAAGAGCCAAAGAATTCCAATCTGTGATTCCAAGTGCATCCACATCTAACTCACCCAACCAATCTTCTGCCCCGTTTCGTAGTGAAATGGGAAATAAAACCACTTTGATATGATCTTGCGTTACCCCACCCGTTAAAGGAATAGAACAACAATAATTGGTGAATTTCTCCATATGCCTAGCAGGATCCTCAGTGGGGCTTCCTCCAAACATGTTTCGCTCCACCAAAGAGTTATAAGATGGACGAATCTCAAAGGTGCCATTATTACCCGTAGTAGGGAGTTTGAATCTCTTGGGAATAGACGCAACGGTAGGCTCCGAATGGCTGGTTAGAGTAGGCATGGTTGTAGTGGGTGCAGAAATATGTGTATCCTCTTCTAAGGAAGGTTTTTCTGCGACGAATTCGGTGTAAACTGTTTCAAGCGTACTCAAGTCTTCCGCTTCTTGAATTTCCTTCAAAAAGTTTCGTCTAGCTCGGAGAGTCTTCTCTGGTTCGGAATCGTAGGGTACGAGATTGGACCTAGAACACCTGGGCATAAACAAAAACTAAAGAAAAGAATGAGAACGGTCTCAAGGAACTTAGGTTCCCTGAGACGAAAGAGGCAAACTAAGTAGAAACAAACAGAAAACTGTTGCCTCCTTGGCAACGGCGCCAAATTTGATAAGGGTAAAGTCGCGTCACCTTAATCAAAGTAAACCTAAATCACAACTAACTAATATTCAGCGGTCAGCAAGGTATCGAATCCACAGAGAGGCGGTAGTATTCTAATCTGTTAAACTAGGTTTGTCTCTTAAGTAACAATTTCTGGGTTTTGAGATTGGTTTTCTAAACTAATAATAACAATAAATAGCAAACAATAACAATAACTAATAGCAAACGATAATAATAAACAATTGAAAACAATAAGATTAAAAGTCTAGGGTCTCAGGTTCACTAGGATTATTGTTCAGGGGTAAAGGTATAATCAACTATCATGCAATAAAGTTACCTAAGGTCACAAGATCGGTCGATTCAATTATGCCCTTTAGATCTACAATTTAACATGCGATCGCTATCACTAAACGAGTTCTATTCAATTATCGTAGCCTATCTTAGTCTTAACCCGGTCGGTGTCAATCCTAATTCGCGAGACTAGTTAATTAATCTTGGCCAGTAATCAAACAGCTAGAATTAAAACGATAATCAAACGATAACCATGCAATTGCAATTCAATTAATTAATCTACCCCTTCTAACAATCCTAGATCCCCTTTCAACCCTAGAAAAAAATTTAGCTACTCATAACAATATAAATAACAACAATAATAATTAAAGTAAACATTCTTAACAACAATGAAACGATTAACAAAGAATAATTAAGGAACTAGAAGGTAATTAAATTGAATAACGAAGAAAGATTGAAGAATACCGATTACAAGTTGAACTAAAGACAATCGTCTTGATGAATAAAATCCAGAGGCAAAGCAAAGAAAACTAGGTTTCTAATATTAAAGCATGTCTAATTATGAAAGACGAGCTTTCTTTTTATAATACAAAAAATCTAATTAATTAGGTTAAAGTTTAGGAAAATACAAAAAGCCGTCGAAAAACTAGGTTGCTCGATCGAGCAAGGAGCTTCTGCTCGATCGAGCAGCCATCACCACGACTCGATCGAGCAAGGTACTGTTGCTCGGTCGAGCATCCTTCATTTTGGCTCGTTTCTTCGATTTTCTTCATTTCTTATCTTTTGTTCTCGATTTCCGTGCCTAGCCTTCTACGATCCAACTCCGCCATGCTCCGTATCAACTCAAAAAGCTCCAAATGCATCCAATCTGCATTAAAACATAACAGAAGCGGCAGAATCGATATTTTAGCTAAAATAGCATAGAAACAAGCAAGGAAAGACGGTAAATCGGGTTTTATATTACTAAGGGAGGCATAAAATATGTGTATAAATAGTGATCATCAATATCAATCAATCTCACAATATAATACGCACTGCTTCATAAGTTATACTCCCTCCCATCCAAACCAAACTACCCATACACTATTTCAAGTCAAACTTGATAAATATTGACCTTGATTATATATAGTCAAATTTTTAAAATTTGTATATAAAATATAAAATTGACATATTTACATGTATTATAAAAAGAGGTTTCGGAAAAATATTATTTCGATGCAAAAAAGTAATATATAAATGAAGAAAAACGTAGTCAAAGTGTTGTCTCGTAGACCGTGAAAAGTCAACTGGGTAGTTTGGTCTAGATGGGAGGGAGTATGTAGCAGCGGAATATACGGTTACAGTCATACAATCTCGTCTAAAACTAGTCAGTCACAGGAGCAAGAAACATTTACGACGAATTTTAATTGCCATCGATTAAACCAATTTCCAATGTCAAAGTCTCAAAACATTCTCTAACCAATGTTTTCATCAGAAAGTCAGCCCGTTGTTTTTCCGTACTACAAAATTCAAGTCTTATGTTCCCCTTCTCTACTTGGTCTCCAAGAAAATGGTGTTTAATCTCTATGTGTTTAGTGCGCAATTGTTTCGCGGGATTCTTTGAAATAATAATAGCACTCGTATTATCACATAAGATAGGTATACACCCAACATACACACCATAGTCAGACAATTGTTGCTTAGGCCAAAGTAATTGAGAACATACCAAGACTGCAGCAATATACTCAGCTTCCGCGGTAGATAAGGCAACTGAATGTTGTTTCCTTGACCCTTATGAAATGATGCATGGTCCAACAAATGTTGCTATGTCATATGTACTTTTTCAATCAAGTGAACAACCTGCATAATTTGCATCTGAATACCATATGAGATCGAAATTACATTCAAGAGTGTGTCATAGGTATAGTTTAGATGACCAATCAAATACCTCAAAATTCTCTTAACTGTCACCATATGTGATTCTTTAGGGCACGATTGAAATCGAGCAGAAATACACAAAGCATAATATGTGATCTACTTGCAGTTAAATAGAGAAGTGAGTCAATCATACCTCGATAAGTTCTCTCCTCGATAGACTCACCATCTTCATCTTTAGTTAGTTTCTTATCCGTGACCATAGGAGTGGCCATAGGATGAGAATTTTCCATACCAAACTTTCTGATTAGCTCTTTTGATGTATTTTTATTGGTGTATCATGATGCCTTCTTTGGTTTAATGGATTTTTAGTCCAAGAAAGAGTTTAAGTTCTCCCATGCTCATCTCAAATTCTGAGGTCATTAACTCTGAAAAATAATCACATAGTTTATTGTTAGTTGAACCAAAAATAATATCATCTACGCAAATTTGTACAACTGATTACTAATATATCTCACCCCTCGGATTTCAAGAATGGGATTTTATCGACATATCCTCTTTTAAAATCGCTTTGAAGTAAAAAAAATTGACAATCTGTCGTACCAAGCTCTTGGTGATTGTTTCAAACCATATAAAGCTTTATCTAGTTCAAAGAAATAGTTTTGAAACTTGTTATCCAAGAATCCGGGGGGTTGCTTAACAAATACTTCTTCTTCCAAGTATCCGTTAAGAAACGCAGTCTTGACGTCCATTTGAAATAGTTTAAGTCCTTTGTGAGCTACAAATGTTATTAATAATCTAATAGCTTCAAGTCGAGCTACGGGAGCGAAAGTTTCATCGTAATCAATCCCTTCTTGTTGATTGTATCCTTGAACAACCAATATTGCTTTATTTCGTAAAATAACTCCCGTATCCAGCTTGTTTCTGAACACTCATCTAGTGACAATGACTAATCGTTCCTTTGGTCTTAGAACTAAGTGTCAAACTTGTTCCTCTCAAATTGTTGTAATTCTTCTTGCATTACAACGTTCAAGTCTGGTTCGGTGAGGGCTTCCTTGATGTTCTTTGGTTCAATGGTAGAGAGGAAGGAATCATAGGAGCAAAATTTGTTCAAGGATCTTCGTGTTTGAACGCCCTTTCTTAAGCTACCAATGATTGAATCCATTGGAAGCCTCAAGCACTTCTCTAAAGCCTCAGCCACTTCTTCATTTGAGTTTGAGGTAGAAGCTTCATATGTTTCGGAATCAATGGTTGTTCCCCCTGAATTCAATTCTTAGGTTATAGGTGAATCAAGTATAACTCTCGATTCACTATTCTTATTTGAATTTAAGGTTATAGCTTCATCAGCTATAACTTTTGTGCTCAATCCCTTGTTTTGAGAAGAAGTTATAGTATCATCATCTATAACTTCAGCTCTCTTTCCTTTGTCATTTGAAGCAATCTCATATTCATCAGTTGTGCCTTTGATCTCCTTTTCTTCTTCAGCCAATTCTGAAGGATCATCCTTAGACAGGTGAAAGTCAGGTTCATTTTCATCTTCCTCATCCTGTATAGGCTTATCAAAAGAATCATTTTCATCAAATATAACATGAGCACTTTCTTCGATGCATAATGTTCTTTTTTTTTTAAATTATAAACCTTACTATGATCAGATTAACCAATAAAAATAGCCTCATCACTCCTAGGGTCAAATTTGCTTAGCCTATTTTTGTCATTGTTATGAACAAAGCATTTACACCCAAAGCACCGCAAGTGAGATATATTAGGTTTTCGACCTCTAAGGAGTTCATAAGGGGTCTTCTTTAAAATAGGTCTAATCATAGTACGGTTATGAATGTAGCACGAAGTACTAATGGCCTTAGCCCAAAATTTACGAGTTAAACAACTACATAAAAGCATTGTTCGAGCAATAGTATCTGGGGTTCTCTTCATACGTTCAACAAAACCATGTTTTTGTGGGGTTCGTGGTGCACAAAAGTTGTGTCCTACACCATTAACCCTACAATATTTTATAAAGCTTGGTTGTCAAATTCAGTGCCATGACCCGTACGAATTGAAATAAGATTGGACTTATATTTGTTTTGGACGAGTATCATAAGGCAAGCAAACTCATCGAAAGTCTCATCTTTAGAGTGCAAGAATATAGGTCAAACATACCTCGAATAATCATCAACTGGAACGAAAACATACCTAGATCTGCCTCTACTTCTTTCCTTCATCAGGCCACAAAGATCCATATGAACAAATTTTAGGGCATGATTCGTGCTTACTACTCTTTTAGGTTTGAGAGATGATCTCTCATCCTTACATCGAGTACAAGTGTCACACATATTCTCTTTATCAAACATAATTTTAGGCAAGCCTTCAACCAAGTCCCATCTTTTGAGCTTATTCAAAATAGGAGAAGGATCATAAACCTTTCAATGTTGTATGATAGCTATCTTTTTAGATTATATCGAAGCTATTATGGAAGTCTTTAAAGATGACTTCAGTGTTTATAGGATAGATTTTGATGTTAAATTGGGAAAATTGTCATTTCATGGTGACTGAAGGGGTGGTACTTGATCATTTGGTGTCTAGGCGAGGCATACAAGTGGATAAAGTTAAGGTACAGGTGGTTGAGCAATTACCGTACTCGGTAAATGTTAAAAGTTTTAGGAGTTTCCTTGGTCATGGAGGGTTCTATCGCTGCTTTATCAAGGACTTCTCCAAAATTGTTCAACCATTGACTCAGCTTCTTTATAAGGATGTCAACTCCGTGTTTACTGATAAGTGTGTTAAGTCTTTTGATATGATTAAACAGGCTCTTACACTACAAAACGAACTCGAGAAACTGATCGAAAAAATCCGTCAGAAACACCAAGCTTCCGTCAGTAAAGTCATTTACTGACGGAAATTCTGTCAGTAACATGCGTCACTTCAATTGGTAACAAAAAATTGACTTCTGACGGAATTTCCGTCAGTAAATGTGTTTACTGACGGTTTACTGACGGATCATCCGTCAGCCGGTTTAACTGAAAAGTCAAGATAATCTTGACCATACTGACGGAAATTCCGTCAGTAAGTCAAGATTATCTAGACTTTACTAACGGAATTTCCGTCAGTACTTAATGTAGCAGTGGCTGGATACAGCAGCCTGCTGTCCATCCACAATGCGTATTTTGCATTGTTTTAAACGGTGAAAATTTCAACAAAACCTGCAATACAGAAAATACATTCGTCCACCGCAAAGCGGTAATTCATACTCACGTCCACCGCATGAGCGGGAATCAACAAAAGGCAACAAAAATAAGACGAAAGATTGATGAAAATTGGAAAAAAAAATCCATTACATAAAAAGTTAAACAAATGCATACAACTTTCTTAGAAACTTACAAATTAACGGGTTCATTAACTTAGACAAAACTAATGTCTTTGACATAACCACTAACTTAAGTAGATGATAAATTACTAACCTAATGGGGTAACGGAACCCCATCCAAAGTTGTGCATGTCGCCTGCGTTGTCGTCTCTTTGACGTGGAGGAGGGAAATGGCACGAAGCACCTCCAAAAGATTGATCCCTCCGAAGATTGGGTCCTCTTCGCAAGCAGACAAGAAGCAAAGAAAAGTGGTCATTTTTTTTATTCAATCGTCGAGAGTAAAAGTCCGGGGGAAGAAATTTCATCAACGCCGCTTGCATGGCGGCCATTTGCTCGGTTTGGCTCTCCATCTGTTGTTGATTGGCCCGTACTTGTGCTTCAAGGGCAAGTCGGGCGGCTCGCTCATGTTCTCGTTCATTCTCAAGTGCACTCAATTGCTAATTCATTTGAGTATTTTCAATTGTGAATCGAGTGTAAGCAGTAGGATTGTAGGAGAAAGATGCGGGTGCACTTTTGTTGCAAGGTGGATCATACCACACTTCTTTCCCCTTGTCTCCCATCCCGAACAGCCTCGACTTCTTATCGAATCCATCTGGAGCTTTATAGTATGCATGGAACTCGTCTGGAGTCTCGCCAGTTGGCGTTGGCTGACTCATCTGTTCGGTGTAAGCTTCCTGAAAAAACAAAAAAAAAGTTGTATAATTAAAAACATTAAGTGATAAAAACAAAATAAAGCTAATAAATAGTATTAAAGTTGGATATAAAAAAAACTCCTTAGTAATAATTAGACAAACTTACGTTTGTCTTAGCAGCTCTAGGATTAACCCACTCGCCCTTCTTGTTTTTCTTTGTTTTCTCAAACAACTTGTACGGCGTAGGATCAACCTGAAAATAGTATAAAAACATTAAGTGATATATCGGAAATATTAATCCTACATAATATGCAATTTGTGAAGTAAAAAAATAAAGAACTTACCAATTCTTTAAACGCATCAGAACAACTCTTCCAGCCTAGAGTATGGGTGCCCAAAGCTTTCTCGCCACCCGACCGTCTATTTACCTTGTTTATGTTGGACTTCTTGGCAAATTCGGGATCGCTTTCGGGCCTTTTTCTAATGGTTTCCCACCAAGTTTCAGGCACCCAATCCGGCCTTTTTTTGTTATATTTGAGACCACCAACAAGTGACGTAATCCGCCTCGTGGCTTGTTTCTGGCATTCGAGCTTCGGGTCGTAGTTCGGATCGACCGCGTTCACATGATATTATTTCATCATAAACAACTTGTTAGTAATTGTTGAAATTGTACATCTACACGTTTTGAATGAAAACAATTACTTTCTACTAATAGATAGAACCGTAATAAAATATACCTGAAAGTAGTCCCACATCCGCCTACGCTGGTAATGGCTCGCTTCACTCCATTCGGTGAAGTACTCCCGGCCGATGGTACGAATGAAAGACCATGTCCTTTTCTTGACCCCTTTCAACAACCACTTCATATTCATCGTCACTTTGTGTCTCTTCCACCAAAGTTGGTAAAATTGACTGACTATTGACAACCACATCTTCTTGGAAGACAATTTCGTCAACAGGAGCATCAACATGCGATCTTGACTTGATTTTAAAAACTGCGGACCATTGATTATCTTTCTTAGTGGTTGGATAAGGAGCATAACACACTTGATCCACTTGAAAAGCTGCCACGAATGGGTTATGTCCACGGATTTTCTTTTTTAAGTTTACATCGACAAGTCCGTATACCTTATGGATACTAACTCCTTGTGGGGAATTATCAAACCAATCACATTTAAACAATATGGCCTTATAAATCTTGTGCTCGGTATAATAAGAAAGCTCAACTACTTCATTAAGGGTTCCGTAGTAGTCCAACCCTTCAGTAGAACTCACACAAATCTCATTGCTTATAGTAGCTTTCGGAACATCAACTCCCTCTTTAAAAGCACGAAATCTATAGCCATTGATAGAATATCTTCTCCATGTCCTCACCCAGTTACTTGGACCCTCTTCTAGAGCTATTATTAAAGGATCCTTCAATCTATAAGCCTATATATCAATAAAACAATATATTAATTATATTAAGATGTTATCTTCTCAATATTAGTTAATAAGAAATTTAAATGTGATCTTACTTCATTTGCCAACCATTTCGAAAAACTTTGGTCATGTTTGCTCCAAACATCATCATAAGACGTGACATCAGGATATGTGAGTTTGATGTACGTCTCAAATTCCCTATAATAAGACGTGACATCATGACATGTTTTAATTAGTAATGTATGTTTTAAATATAATATAATAATGAATTAATTTTATTATTAAAAGTTAATTGTGTAATAATGAATCAATAACTTACTTTTCATAAGTCTCTAAAAATTGCCCACAGTTTCTTAGCACATAAAAATAAGCTTCTTCAAACTCTTTTTCATTTAAGTACCTCGGTATACATTTCCCAGTAGTATTTCCCTAGTCATCATTGAACAACTCGGGTATATTTGAATCTAGTTGGTTATCGGAATTCACACCGTAGGTATGCCATATGCGGCTGTGGACCAACCGAAAAGCATGGCATATGCAAGAAAATCATTGATCGTCCATAGTAATGCCACTTTTAATTGAAAATTAAGTTTCTTAGAGACATCGTAGGTATCCACACCGGTTTCCCAAAGTTCTTTCAACTCTTTGATCAACGGTTGGAGGTAGACATCCAATTTTGCTTTAGGGTTACTAGGACCTGGAACGATCATAGATAAGAACATAAATTGCCTCTTCATGCATAACCAAGGGGGTAAGTTGTACGGGGTTACAATCACGGGACAACACCAGTAAGACTTCCCGAATTGGCCATAAGGTAAAAATTCATCTGTACACAAACCTATGCGAACATTGCGAGGCTCACTTGCAATTTCTGGATGCTCTCTATTAAAATGTTTCCACGCTTCTCCATCACTTGGGTGTGCCATTGTCCCTCTTTCTCTTAATCAAGAGTTTTTATGGTGCCAACTCATCTCACCTGCTATGTGCTTGGTTGCAAATAGTCATTGTAACCTTGGCGCAAGCGGGAAATAAGTCAGTGGTTTACAAGGTATTCGCTTCCGGCCACTTAAATTCTTTTTACCTTTATACCGAGAGGCATGACATTTGGTACATTCCTCAAGATTAGCATTTTCTTCCCAAAAAAAGCATGTAACCGGTAGGACATGCATCGATTTTCACATGGGGTGGTTGGAGTCCCTTAAACAAATTCTTAATCTCTTGAAAATTGCGTGCCATTTGATTATTTTTTGGAATAATTTCACTAATGAACGACATAAAACCATTGGCGCATCTAAAAGATAAGTTGTTCTCACATTTGAGTGCTACCAACCTAGCAGCCTTACAACAAACTCATACTACTTCCCTCATACACTGGTTGTTCGGCTTTATTTAACATTCTAAAAAAGGCTGAAACTTGGGGATGTGGGGTATAACGAACTTCTTCATTGCTAAGGTCGTCGGGATTAAGTCAAGCCTCCATTATTTGCTCAACATTATCACGTAATGCTTCTTCAACCAACTCCCGGTAAGGATTCTCACTAACTACGATACTACTTGAACTCTCTTTGGTAGCCAGTTTTTCACCGAGATACTTTCATACATAATAATTATCAGTAAAACCATTCGACCATAAATGATTTTGAACCTCCCTTTTCGATTTAAAAGCTAAGTTATCGCATTTCTTATATGGACACCTCATTTCACCGCCTAAATCCTGAAACTCACTAGATTGTTCCGCGAATTCAATAAACTCTTTCACCACATTTGCAAATATCAGCTTGGGTTTCTTTTTTTCGTCTAATCTTTCATACATCCACTGTCGTTCTAATCTTTTCATGTTATTATGTATCTACATTTCAATATATATATGTTATATAAATAAATTATCTTAATTAACAACAATGATAATCAATAATCACACACAGTAAATTAAACATTTATTATTGTCAACAAGTAAAATTAATTTTCTTCAATTGGGTCCTTATCACTCCAACCTAAACCCATCAATCTACGTTTCAAGTCACTAGCAAACACCACTTGTAATTTATTAATGAGGAAAATATTCGCCAGCAATTCCCCTTTGTTCTCTAAATACACAATGTTGAATAAATATTTACTCAACATATGCATTCACATTCAGAGAACATTAAAGGAATTGTTACCGAAATCTTTACCCATTAATAAATCACAAGTTATGTGTTTACTACCTAAGTGACTTGAAACGTAGAAAGACAGTCCCAAAACGGGGACTATTCAAAAAAGACCCCTAACGAGTAATTTTTGAACGGGTACTAAGTCAATATCAACACATGTAATAATTTTAACATCCACAACACATGTAATAATTAGCTACTAACATTTAAAATAGCTCAATTGAACCTGATCAAGCCAATAATTAGCTACTATATTAAATCAATTAAAGACAATCAAATTAACTAACAACAACAATAATTTCATCATAAAAAACAATAATGGCTACTATCCTAAGTCAATTAAAGACAAACAAATGATTAAGACGGAGGGAGGAATTGAAATAAAGGTAAATATTTTACCTAATGATAAAAATAAGCAAGCACGGTGAAAGGCAGCGGCGTCAAGTGACAGTGGTCGCCGGAGGAGGTAGGTAGTGGTGGTCGTCGTCGGATCTACAACAAATAAATAAAGATTAAGTAAAAAATTAAAAGGAGAAAAGTGATTAAATAAAAGAACAAAAGAAACTTAACAAAAGAATTTCGGGAGGTGGTGGTAGGAGGTGGTAGCCGGAGGTAGTGATAGGAGGAGGTGGTAGCCGGAGGTGTGGGTAGTCGAATTTGGGGATTTAGGGGTTAGGTTTTAAGAAAAATGGAATTAGGGGAATGGGGAAGATGGCGGCTTGGAATTTCTATTTAATTAAACTCCTGGCGGAAATTCCGTCAGGAATTCCGTCAGCTTCCCGTGTTTCCAAATGGGTACTGACGGAATTTCCGTCAGTATTGAAATATTACTGACGGAATTTCCGTCACAAAATACTTTGATAGAGGCTAAAAAAATGATGTGTCAGAATATGTCCGGACGGAAATTCCGTCAGGAAAGTCAAACTAACGGAATTTCCGTCAGGACTGGTAGTTAGTGACGGAATTTCCGTCAGTTAACTTTGCCGCCATTGACTCTAGTCAACGCGCCATTTTTCACTGACGGTTACTGACGGAATTTCCGTCGGGGCATATTTTCCGTCAGTATTCCGTCACAATTCCGTCAGTTTCCCGAAATGTCCGACGGATTAATATTTCCGTCAGAAGATCCGTCAGTTTGCCTAGATATCCTTGTAGTGTTATCTCAACTCCAATTATCCAGTATCCCGATTGGAATTTGTCGTTTGAGATCATCTGTGATGCCAGTGACTCTGTAATTGAGGCTATTCTTGGGCAAAGGAAGGAGAAAGTGCTACATGCGGTCAATTATGCTAGTAAGACTCTAGATGATGCGCAATTTAACTATGTTATTAATAATGAGAAGGAGTTCCTTATTGTTGTCTACGCATTGGATAAGTTTAGAGCATATCTTATGGGTTCTAAATTGATAGTCTATACCGACCATGCAACATTGATGTATTTTTTTGGCTAAAAAGGAAGCCAAACCAAGCTTATTCGATGGATATTATTATTATAAGAATTTTACTTGGAGATCCGGGATAAGTGTGGTGCAGAAAATGTGGTTGCTGACCATTTATTTCGTTTGAGATATGGCAGGGGAGATCCTACACCCATTGATAATTTATTCGCACATGATCATCTCCTTGCCATTACCATGGGGACTACATGGTTTGCGTGACTATGCAATTATTTGGTTTGGGGAATTATGTCTTCTGATCTATCTTATCAGCAAAAGAAGATATTTCTACACGATGTTAAGCAGTACTTTTGGGATGATACCTATCTATCCTGAGAGTGTATCGATGGTATTTATCGACGATGCGTTTGAGAGGGTGAGGTACATGACATCCTTTCTCATTGTCACTCCTCCTCTTGTGGTGGTCATCACGCTGCCTCTAGGACATTTGCCAAGGTGATGCAGCCAGGTTTCTTTTGGCCGACTATTCTCAAGAATGCTACTACATTTGTCCGCTCTTGTGACGCGTGTTAAAGGACGGGTAATATTTCGCAAATTCATGAGACGCCTCAAACGGGTATTTTGAGGGTTGAGATGTTAGATGTTTGGTGTATTGACTACCAAGGGTCTTTTTCATCTTCTCATCGGAATCAATATATTCTAATAGCGGTCGATTATGTTTCACAGTGGGTGGAAGCCATTGCCACTCCCACTTGCGAGGCTAAGGCAGTTATTAATCTGTTTTAGATGATTATCTTCCCACGATTTGGGGTCCCTCGTGCTCTTATTAGCGACGGAGGGAAGCATTTCGCCATCTTAACACTTTATTGAAGAATTATGGCATTATACATCGTCGGGGGTTAAGCTATCATCCGCAGACAAGTGGGCAACTAGAGGTTTCTATTAGGGAGATAAAGTCGATCCTTGAGAAAGTTGTGAGAAAATCAAGGAAGGATTAGAGTCGTAAGCTCGCTGAAACTCTATGGGCTTACCTTACCGCATTCAAGACTCCAATTGGTGCATCACCCTACCGGTTAGTCTATGGCAAGGCGTGCCATTTACCGGTAACACTCGAGTACAAAGCTATGTGGGCTATTAAGGAGATTAATATGTACTCTCACTGGCGGGTAAGAAATGACTCATGCAATTGAACGAACTCGATGATTTTCGATTTCATGCATATGATAGTGCTCGGGTATATAAGGAGCGAACCAAGAAGTGGCATGACAAGTGATAGGCTAAATTGCATACCTATAAAAAATAACCAACTGGTCTCTCACTAATATAGTTAAGAATGTCGGGATCGTATCCACATGGAGACTATCGAAATCTGTATGCTAAGTCACCTC
>JAIUZE010014440.1:0-51749 GCA_022085475.1 Heliosperma pusillum | reverse complement strand
CTCGGTGTTGTTTACATTTAATGCGGTCGACAGGTTTGTGATGCATGCTTGGGTACATTGACGAGCTAGCGAGTGAAGTATTACATTGGACCTATATTCGGTTCTTAGGATTGTATTATTTAATACATTCTTTTATTTCCGTATTTATTAGGGAGATATGTCTCCCGTTTTAGATACTTCTTATGTATAATATTATTTCCTTTTTGTTATGAACATTTTTCTTTAAGACACCTTTGTTATGATGAAGATATTTAATGGTAGGTTCCGGTTTTAAAATTTACCGATTTTCACTAAAGTAACCTATTAGAAACGTATTCTCAGCTTTTATTATTTAAATTACTTGTTTATCTTTCCGCAAATTTGAGGGTGTCAACAGTTTGCCTCTTAGAAATTACTCTTGATAGTTCCTCCATCTTACCATTGGTATCCTTACCTTTCCCTTGTAACATTTTTGTGGATGCCATACCCATTTGTTTGTGGTATATTATACTTGGTCGGAAGAACTTTGAACTTTGTGGAATATTAGTGGTTGTTAGAATGAATTTGTGATTTGAGGAAAATGGTGTAGATCTAAATTCACCCTATATTGATGATTGGTTGTAACTCTAAGGAAAGGTAGTAAGATAAGTTTGATGATTTTTATGCTTGATGCTTGCCATGACTAATGTGTAGATAGTTCATGATATTCGATGGTGTAAGGTTGAATGAGTTGGCTATGACTTCTTAACTCATTAGTAATTTAGTCTTTTGGACTTAGAAGTTTAGTATTGTTTTGAAGACCATGCTTATGATAGATCTAATTGGGTAAATAAGAAGTTTTGAATGATATCTTGAGGTGCGAAATACTTTTGAGGTTAAGTGACGTCTTGTGGTTTCCTATTGTGTGTTTGTGAGTATAGGCTTGGTGGAAAAGCTTTTGGCTATAGTTCTTGGATTTAAAGATATGATCTTATCTTATGGCATCGGAGACTCATTTGAAGTAGTAAGGTTTCGTTGTAAGTTGAACCATATTACTTGAGGATTATAGATATAAGCGAGATTCGATGATGTGAGTTATGATGGAAATACCTTGGGACGTTAATGATGATGTTTGACTTGAGGTTGTACTTTGTTAATAATGAACTCGTGGGCTATATGATGTTGATAATGACGTTTTGTTCGGTGTTCTACCTTGTGGCCGTAGGAGTTGAAAAGAGATTAGTATGGAGAATTCCTTATTGGTTCTTCGGTTTTTGAAACCTTTGGGAATGTGTCAAATTATGGAGTTGAGAGAATGTTATTATGCTTGAGTTGCAATTCCGCAATTGGGAATCCGTGTTATATGAAAGGGCGGATGAATTGGGTTGTAATCGATTTGTTAAATCTAGGTGTACCTTACTTTGATGATTGTGGTACGATGGTCCCTTGTAAGAGACCTTTGTTTGGGATTAGTTGCTTTACTATCACCCTAAGTCTGAAAGGAGAATTTTTGTGGATTAAACCTTAAACCTTTACTCGTGCCATCATTCCTTTTCATTTCCATTCTTGAATGTTTTTGTCAAGATTGATCTTTAAGAAATCAAGCTCGTACCTTCTTTCTCACTTGGATATCTTCATACCTCTACTATCTGCTTTGTCTCTTCCTTGACATCGTTATTTTCAGCGCTCCACTCTTGTAATCTCGTGCCTTATTTATTCCCGTGTTCTCTTTGAGTTTCCTTATCGTTTTCTATCTCGTTGCTCTTTCATCTTTTCTCTAGTGGATTGGATATTCCGTTTGTAAGGCTCAGAGAATAAGTGTGATGTAATTATGGATTCTTTAGCTAGAATATGTGTCCTTGGATTGAGCAAATTTCATGTTGTATTTCATCATGAGAAATAGGACTTAAGCTCTAGGATGAATCCTAATAGTGATAATGTATCTTCTCCTAGTAGTTTTGGATTTGGAGCTTGGTACTCTAGTGTTATTTTGAGAATTTAGTTAATCATGATAATGGTTCGTTGTTGTTGGGTACTATAACGGTTGCTTGGTATGTCATTTGGGAATTTGATGTCTCTAATTGGTGGATTCTAAAAGAGACTTTGCTTTAGGGAAATTGAGCCGGTACCCAAAGTTTGAGGAGTTTTGTCATCAATGAAAAATCGATTCATTTTGAGTTTTAGATGAAATAGATGATTTGAATAGTTGTCTGATTGCCAAGTGATTGGTGATTTGTGGTTTGGAATTAGTAATTCTCTTTTATTCTTAAAGAATCATAGTTTGAGATTGAGAAATGTTCGTTGCAAGTTTTGGATAGTGTGTCCTCAGTTGTTATGGATTATAGAATTAGAATGGTGAACCCATTTATCTTGAGGATTAGTAACCACCATAGTTTGCTAATGTGACTATTTATATTTGAGGCTTCGAGCGTAGTAATGATCGAATTAATGATGTTATGGCTTATTAAAGAATTCTTATAAGCGATAATGGATTTTTGATTTTCCCTTGTCGTGAGACTTTGGATGAGACTAGTTGGTCCTTAGATAATTATGTTTGGTTGCGTGGATTGTGTTTTGATTTTCGAGGATGAGAAAGTTCATTGTAAATTTAGGATAATGAGTTTGAAGTAAATTGGATTAAAGGATTTCATTGTAAGTCCTTTACTTTGTGGTTGTTAGCGATCATGTTTCCATAGATAAATATTTTGTTGGTAGTTTCTAGTAAGAGTTTTGATGAAACTAAGAAGATTAGAGTGCGTATAAATCTTTCATGTGGATTGTTAGTTGTGGAGTCTACCGTGCCGATGGACCTTAGTAGATTCTAATTGGATTCGAATAATTGGGATTTGTTACTCGAAGTTTCGTGATTATGGAATATTTTGTAGGATTTCTGATGATTGAAAATGATGAGTTGCAAATTGGGTAAATTGCATTCTCTTGAGGAATTGGTTTCTTAGTAGAGTTAGTAATGTCGACTTCTTGTAGATCTTCCTGCCGACTTTATCTTGATCTTCCTATCCCAAAGAGTTTGATTTGTTTCGTTTTTGCGTGTTTAGTATATATTTTGTTACCCTGAATTGTGTGTGAAATGTGCGAGTCGCTCTATGTACGTGTAATGTACGTGTAATGTCCTGTTATTTTATTTTATCTTTGATAAAACCTTCAAATTTCCATATTATATTTCTACTTTAGCGTTTCAAAGATGTCTAAAGATGGTTTTTGTACCTCCTTTTTGGAAAAAAAATAGATTTCTTTCGCTTTTATATTTGGATTTTACGTTTGGTTGGATGTTTGCACTTGTTATTGGAGACGTCTGATAACTAGTCCTACACTTACTAACACTTGTTTGATTTTCGATTTCACTAATTCGACATTGATTTGATTTTTGATAGCTAGAGCTCTCGTTCGCGACGGGCACTCTTGTGATTCGTAAATAAAGTTTCGCACTTATGAAAAATTTCCTTAAACCGTTTTCGATAAGAACATCATTTCATAAATGTTTTTCCCTTATAAAAGTTTTCATATTAATTTTGAAAACCGATTCTTGTCTTTGATACTTTTGTTTCCTACTCTCAAGTTTCGAGGACGAAACTTTTTAAAAGGTGGGGTGATTGTAACACTCGCAATTGTACCCTATTTTAAATAGTAAAAATATTTTACGGATACTTTTCAGCGAATTTTAGTTTTAATTTGGAATTTAATTTTCCGAGTCGAATTTAGAATTTCCGAGTTCGTATTTGGAATTTCCGCGAGATTTCATGTGAATCCCGTCTTAAGCCGACTTTGACTTTTATTGACGTTTTCCTTCATATACTCCCTCATAACCTAATTTCCCTCATCAAACCACCAAAACCTAAACCCCCTTCCTTGATCGATCTTAAGATGATCGCTACGTCTTCATTTCTTGCTCAAATTCACGTAAGTTCGTCTTATTCTTCCCCTCTCATCTTTCTCTATCCGTATTGGTAATAAAATTACTGTCTTTCTCGCTTTTCAAATTTTCCGTCTTTCTCAAGGTGAAACATATTCATCTTTTATTACCTAATTGTAGGTGGAGACTACTATGAAGGCTTAGAAATCGATTAAAGACGCGTAAAGGTAACGATGAAGGGTTACTCGATATCATTTACGTGTTTTACATGATTCTATGTTAGAATTCGTATTTAGAATACGATTAGAAAGCTTAGGATTCATGTTATTGATGATGATTGTTGTTAGTTGATGTTTGTTGATGATGATACTTGTTGTTTGTTGAGAATTGATATGAGAAGTGATGATTTATGATAATAGTTGATGATGGTTGAGTTTAGAACAAATTGGAGTTTCACTTGCGTAACAGAGAGTTTCACGGGCGTGAAATACAAGTCACGGTCGTGACTTGTGCAGTTACACTGCACTGACCCCTTTTCGTAAAATGATCATATCTCCTTCGTTACTTGCTTGTTTTGGGCTTGTGACATCCCATTGGAACCGTAAGAGGATAAGCTATCACCTCCAATTCAAATTTCTGCATTTGCATATCTAGAACTCTACGTATGACCGTTTGAAGTGGACCCTTGTTTTAGTTAGTTTCCAAACTCGTTGTTTTGGAAAGGTGATCTATGTTTTTATTTATTATGCTTCATAAACTTGTTCTAATGCTTATGTGTCATGTATTGATTCATGTTTATCATATTTACATTTATATAATGCCATATTCTCATGCTTGGTGACGGTTTTTGTTATGTCCCACTTTGAGTCGATTTTTACAAATGTTACGGTTTGAGCACTATTTTGTTATGTGCTTCGTACTCTCATTCCCTTGGCTACCTCCACGTTCGTAAGGCTGGAATGTCGGAACGGGGAGGTATCCTAATGCTTAAATGCATGTGTTAGTGGGCATACGACGACGTTGTTGGGAGTTGAACGCATTGCGTTGATCGACCCGGCCGTCAAATGTTGTGTACTTGCGAGGTGGTGTTATTTGCATGTAGCGTACCGCTTGTTATGAGGCTTGTGCTCTTTTCCGCCTCTTTGTGAATTGATCTACCGAGTTTGGGGTACTCGGCGTCTATGTTGGCCGAGTCTTGGATGCGAAACGTGATCGAATGTCGAATCGGAAATTGTGATTCCGAGAATCTGGCCAGGTTTAGATTAGGAGCCTTATCGTTCCTACCAGGAGGAATTTAGTCTACATATACGAAATGGAGAATCGTGTATGCGTTCAGGGAAATGTTATATCCCGTGGATGCCTTTTAATCATACTTGCCATGTACACGGTGCTAGTGCGTTTCATTTACCGTGAGAGATGTCGTCTTTGTGTCGTTGTTTTGAATGCGTGATTTCATGATTTTATTCATGGTCATTGCATGACTTGCATCGTCAATGTATTGGTTCGTTTGAATGGATGATAATATGATGGATTTATTGTGATCATTGCATGACTTGGCATGGTTTGTTTGTCGAGTCTCAATCTTATCAAACTTATACCGCTAACGGTGAGATGCAAGCCCTAGTGAGCGTATTCGGTTGCCTAAGAGTGTCTTCCCCGAGTCTTTGTATAACATGATGGATTCGGACTTGTACCTCTTATGCTCTTATCATTTATATTGAATTGCCTATCTATCCTTATCGTATTTCACATTTATATCTATATATGCATGCTTCTACTTTTGTATTTCCTTTATGTACGTTTAATGTGATATGGCTGGGAGAACCCGGAGTTACTCCCCACTGACTGTGGCGTTCATGTTTTTCATGGATGAACAGGTTGCTTGATTGGATGGCTTTTTCCTTATGCTATTTTGGGTTCGGGTGTGAGCTAGCGGGCGTTGTCCCTGGATAAATCACCTCTAGACGATTTAGCTTGTTTGCTAAACACTTTTCTTGTTAACCTTTTGGAGAGACTTCGTCTCTTGATGTAGTATAATTCGTACTTTAGTTTGTAATATTTGACACTCCTCGTATTCTTTCCTTGCATGTATAAAAGTTTTTAAAACTTCATATTTCCGCTATATAATTCACATGCTTGCTTGTTTTATATTTCCGCATTCACGAGGGTTGTCACAGCAGTGGTAAATAAAACCGATTTATATAAGATGACATTGAATTATATGCATGAAAATTTGTAGAAAATACTTGAATTAATGGGTAAATGTAATGAAAATTAGCATTTAAAGCAAATAAAACAAATTTAAAAACAATTTTGTTTTTAAAACAAAGTATGCTTATATATGTTTTAAAGCATAAATTTACCAAATGATCAATTACTCAAATGGTCACCATAAAAATATCGTCACTTTTTGTCACATACGTGTAACAATTGATTAATCGAATAATTCGCGTAGCGTTGTAGTATTGAATATATTAGACAAAAAATCCTTTTTCTTACTAGTTTTTTATAGTAAACTACATAACTATAAAAAAAATAAGAATGACTATATTTTTATGATTAAAAATTAAGAATATAAACCTTTGTAACTAGGGTTAATAAGACAACTTTTTACCCTATCCCAAACCGACTAAACCGAAATTGGCTCAACCCTTGATTACCGGATCCCGTAGACCCGTAGTTTACAAACCCGAAAATGACCCGAACAATGAATGTGACACCCTCAAATTTGCGGAAAGAAAAAAAACAAGTTTAAATAAATAAAAGATGAGAATACGTTTCTAATAGGTTCACTTTAGTGAAAATCGGTACATTTTAAAACCGGAACCTACTATTAAATATATTCATCATAAGAAGGTGTCTTAAATAAAAAGGTTCATAACAAAAAGAAAATAATATTATACATAAAAAGTATCTGAAACGGGAGACATATCTCCCGTATAAATACAGAAATAAAAGAGTGTATAATAATATACAATCCTAAAGAACCGAATATGGGTCCAAGGTAAATACTTCGCTCGCTAGCTCGTCAATGTACCCAAGTATGCATCCAAACCTGCCAACCGCATTAAATATAAACACGGAAGCCACAGTCAGTGGGGAGTAACTCCGAGTTCTCCCAGCCACGAAATGTCGAGTTTAATAAAACATGAATAACATAAAAGAAATGTATATGGAAAATACAAAACCTTAACATATACGATATGCTTTTCATGTTATGAACAAATAACTAACATATAACCTAGCATATGAAAGCTATCATGTGAATCCGTAACAATCTATAACACGAGGTAGGGAAGCTGGTATGCTGGCTCAGAGGTTAACATTTAACATGGCCCCTGATACACTCAAACCCTAATCAAACCTAATCATGTGAATCAGTTAACAACCGGTAATCCAAACTCTATCAACCTTAGCCGGCTTGCATCTCACCTTCTAAGATTCATAGAATCATACAAACATGAAAGACCAATACGCTAGAAACAGGCTAAAGTTCTTACACAGTCAATAGAAGAACTCTGTACTCGCGTCTATACCACGATGTAGATATACTTATATATTTAGAGGCTCAGCGTTATTACCCTAATAACTGGCCAAAATACAAAGCACACATCTAGGCTCAGCGGTTACCTTTAAAACATGGCCCAGATCCAGCACATATCTTAGCTCAGAGGTTACCCTAATAACATGGCCAAGATACAACTCTACCCTAAACCTAGACTGCGCAGACCTAGAGAAATGCGAAGATCCATCGCACCCAAGACTCATCACATGAGTACCCCTAAGGAGATCCACCAAAGGGTTGGCTAGTAGTTAAACTGGCTCCATTCCCCAAAGTGGAAGCAATGGCAGCCATGCCCCAACTTGGAGATCCACCAAGCCGGGACACAAAAGCTATTAACCATGAACTATATACTCGTTAAAGATAGTAAGGCCTATCAATGTCATGGTCCAAGATACTCATTTAGAATTAGAATGGTCAAGACGTCATATACTCATAATTCTCTATGGGTACTTAGTCAACACGACATATATCATACAATCAAACAGTCACGGAAAACTTCCTATCATGTGACTAATTTCATATAACTCATATTCAAATATCATATCGCCTCATATCTACTAAGGCTCATTCATTCATTCATTTAAATAAAACCTTACCTGAAGACAAATCCCCGACCCGAGTTCCGCGACGGGTCATCAGTCAAAACGGGGCTGACTAGATCTTAGTTTGACCAAACCCGTTTGATCAAACCGGCTAGAAACAGAGTCTTAGCCATCGAGGCTTGAACATAAGAATATCACATTCATTTCATGCTATTTCATTCTATTTCTAACATGTGAATTATTAATTCATACGAAAACCCGCTTGACTTAAAGGATATCAAATTAAACTAAAATCTCTTATTATAATTTCTAACATGTGAGAAATAATAATATATTGAAAAGCTTTTAATTAAATAATTTACTTATTAAAATTTCCCACTTGCTAAATATTACAAAACACGATAAAATAACAATACTCTAAAACCGTCACAAGTCCAAGGGGACCCACGGTTCATTTTGGACCGGTTTTGGTCATCTTTTCTAAAAACCGTTTATTAATATTTCCCGCATGCTTAACATATTTAAAACCCGTCAAAACAACAACAAAACAATCAAGTATCGACACAAGACCCAAGGACCAACCACGGACCAATCCAGACCGGGTCTGAACCGGCCTGGACCGGCCTGAACTGGGCTGAACCGCCTGGTTTGGGTCGGTTTTCCAGCCACCCTAAACAGCCCCCATAACCGGCCAACACCAACAACAACCCTAAATTATTTCTAACATGTTTTAATTAACAAACAACCATTTTAACAACCAATTAAACCACCATCATACAAAATCATGATTATGAACAAATCATCCAAATATGTCAAGAACACTAAACATGTCATAAATTCATACAACATAATAATCATAACCATCTATCATGTTACTACTTAAAACCGTAAATCATAAACAACAACTAAAGTATGTAACATTAATTCGTCGAGTAACTCGGAATCGTTACCTTAGCTAGCACAAAATCAAGTAGCACCCAAAATATAAGAACTAAGAAATAAGAAACCCGTCTACTAGTCTTCTTCTAATATATACGAGTCACCAAACTCGTCTTCAAAATCTTCCCCTATAAGAAATGACAAGAATAATATTGTTAGAATTAAAACTTGATTTTTTCCATAATTAAAGTGTTGAAAACGATTTTGTCGGAATTGAAAATAAACCGTACTTGAAGATGGAGAGCGAAGAGGAGATTCTAGAAATATAAGTTAGGACGGATTTGAATAAGAAATGAAGCTTTTATGATGATTTTGCTCAAGAACGATGAAGAACGATGAAGAACACCAAGAACGATTAAAGAAAGTATTAAAAAGGTATTAAGTTGATTTATTGTAAAATGAAAAGATAAGTAGGGAAATAGAGTGGAGTGTGAGCCGTGTAAATATAGAGGAATTATGGAGTCGGGTTTTGAAATTGTTGTTACGGGATTGACTCGGGTTTTATAATTATATTATGGTAATTGTTTAGATATAATTATATATTAAGTTAATTTAAACCAAATATCTAGATATGATGTTATTGTAATGAAAAGAAAGAAAATATCTAGTCCTATGAGAGGGTGAGGGAATAGGCGTGTGAAATGGTAGGAAAACGGGTATGTTTTAAGCGATCTGTTTTAAGTTGACAGATCGATAAAGTTACAAATATCTTAGATATTATTATTAGTTTAATCAAAAGATCAAAAGATCTAAAGTGAGTGGAAAAAGATGACATGGGGCGTGTGACTCATGCCAAAGTCGAGTTTCGGGTTTGTTTCGGGATTTAAGATGACTCGGGAATAGTTAAATGACGCTCGGGTTTAAACCGTAAAAACTTCTCTTAAATTCCGAATAAATTCAAAATAATTATATTAAATTATCATAAATTCAAATAAATCTTAATAAAAATAAATTAAATTTATTATTTTTCAAATATAATTTCGGTCTTTAATATTACGAGGTGAGTCGGGAAAAGTCAACGAAAGTCAAAGTCGACTTAAAAGTCAAGAAAAGTCAAAGATGACTTAAAAGTCAAGAAAAGTAAATGACAACTTAAAAAGTCAAGAAAAGTCAATGACGACTTAAAAAGTCAAGAAAAGTCAAAGACGACTTAAAACGGGATTCTCATGGAATCTCGCGGAAATTCCAAATACAAACCCGGAAATTCCAAATTCGACTCGAAACAATAATTCTAAATTAAAACTTAAATCTGCTGAAAAGTATCCGTAAAATATTTTCCCTAGAAAAATAGGGTACTTTTCGGGTTGTTACAATGAACTTGTATTAACCCGACTCATACAAACCCGTATTCTGCAAACCTGAAATTGACCCACCCTATAAGTTACCCCAAATCCGGAATGATGTATCCCATATCCGTCCGTTTGATCCATTTTACAGGTTAAGATAAGCCCAATCCATTTCATTATATGAGCCTATCTAATCTACAAAATATCAGCTAAATGCTTGAACAACACAGCCATCGTATTTATCCCCCTTTGATATCCTTGTAAAACCAAATTTTTTAAAGTTGGGAAACATTGAAGGGATATTAGAGAAAGCTCTAATTTCTTTCATTGATTTTATTAGACTTACTCAATGGTTGGATCTAAAAACTCACAAAAAAATCCCAAAAAAATACAGAACAAATCAAATGGAAAGCAGACAATAATAGAAGAGGAATTAATTGATTTTAGTGATGAAAAGGAAGTGAATCTAAATTCTAAACCAGCGGCGCGATGTCTTCTACCATATGATTTGGAGCTCAATTTTGATGATATTCACAACAAATTGAGTGAGGAGGTTGCTTCGGTAGATAATCCAAAAGATGATGGAAGCTGACGGAGGTTGTCAGCAAGAAGAAAAAGCAAACACAGCAGAAATCTCCATCAGAGAACCCCTAAAGTAATCCTTCTACTAACTGATGATCTTGTGAACCCTAAAATCAACTATTTGCGAACATCGGTATTGTAACACCTCTTATATTATAATATATTATATTCGAAAAATTATTTGTATTGATTAATTATTTTTCGGGTTTGATTATTTATCTAGTATTTAACGCTTGCAATCTCTATTATTTCTTATTTTGACCTAATTTCGGATGGGTTAAAATGTCCGTGCACGATTTTACTATTTTAATTTACTTACTAGTTTTCTTATATGAACTCTCCAAGCGTTTTAATTATACTTAACCCGATTTTTAATTGGATTATCCAGTTTGTGAACTAATGGGTCAAAAGCCCACTTAAACCTTTTTATAAATAGAAACCCTAAGCTCCCAAGCAAGTTGCTCAATCTTTTGTTTCATGCGTCTAATTTGTGCGACATTACTCTCTCCTTCCTCTCTTTTCGTTTTCTCCATTTGACTCCATTGTTATAAATCAAATATAAATTATATATTTATAATCCTAACTCTTTATGGACTTCAGAGCTACCTTTAATTATGTTTACATAAAGTGAATTATTAACATGGTATAATGATTGATTGTATGAATAAATAATTGTGTGGTTGTTTATGCGCTTATGATTCACATGTATAATTTCATTATATATTCATATTGTTGTTTTTATTTTCTATTATTCATTTTGTGCGCGAATTAGGGTTCAAAGGCGAACCCTAGTATCCTTGTGGTTGCGCGACCCAAGGGATTGGCCGTGACCTAGGACTTTTGGCCATGGCCTCTCTTGTGATGGAGGCTAGGGTTTTAGGCGTTTGATGTATTAGGGTTTCGATTTACTCCGTCGTCGTTATAGTGTGCTAGACTATAACTTCGAGTATGTGAACAAGCCTGTTATACTTGGCTTAACTATAACCAAGTTGGTGATGTCATAGTACGGTGGACTATAACAAGTCTTGTCGTGGTGACATGGCAGTTAGTGCCGTAATGACGACCACCCAATTATGGTGTTATAGAGGACTTGAATGTAACGGAAGAGGTCACTACAGAAAGTCAGCTCTAAGGCGACTGCCACTGGCGACCGTTTTCAGTCGCCATAATTGAATTGGCGACTGAAATCAGTATCCCGGTTATTTTTCCATTTGCCAATTTGGCAACGGGGTTTATCAGTCAAAAGTTTCGGTCACCTGAATGCTGATTTATTGTAGTGGGTGATATAGTCGGTGATACTATAGCCTTGCACTCATAACCTAGGTAGCACGGACCTTCCTCCTAACCAGTCGTCCCGTGTCGGACACACGAACACTTATTAATAAGGAATGAGAGGTTGAAACACTAAAAGAGATAGATTAGAAGATGAGTTTTGGTGGGAAATGAGAACGAATTATCGTCAAAGTCAAATTTCACCTTCAATTACTTACATTTAATATCAAATACTAATTCAAAATTAAAATCGTACGTTATTTATAACTATAAAGTATATATTTGATTAAATTTAAATAACTTGTCCCGTGTCCTAAATTTCACGAGATGTCGTATCACGTGTCCGTGTCGTGTCCGTCCGTTTTGGTGCTACCTAGCTCATAACTAAGGTTGTAGTTGGTGTTATTATAACTTCACTAAATTGAGTGAAGGTTATAGTGGGAGGACTATAACATTGAGTTGTTATATGCTTATGTGTCTGGTGTTATTGTAGCTCGAACTATAACATGACCTTCGAGATGTAATGTCAAAGTTCCAAATACTATAACCTTTGTTCATTCGTGCTTGTTTATGTGTGTTGTTATGGTCAGTTGGACTATAACACTATATTTGAATATCGTATTGGTTACACTTGTTCACATATTGTTCGAGATTTTGTTATACTATACTTGAGTTGAGTTATGTCGTGACGTTGTTCACGTATTGTTGGACAGTCTGTTATATATTGTTCCTGTGTTGAGTCTTGACGTTGTTCACGCATTGGTTGGTACAATCAGTTATATTGTACATTTGTTTGTTGTTGGTGGAGTAGACGACGGTAGTATCAGTTATACACTATTCGGAATGAACAAACGCTACCCTTAGGGGATTCATTTTAATCTATGGTCGGCATTTTTCAAAGGCAATGGTTATACACTCTGGTCGCCAAGCGTAGTTCGATGTACGGTTTTTGCATCGAGAGTGTGGAGAGATCTTAGACATATAGGCAGTGGTAATACGCTATGCGTAGTACCGTGGAGGCATTGATTATACGCTCCACACTGATAGAGGCAATGGTCATACGCTCTGGCAAGTTAGAGGCAGTGGTTATACGCTATAACGGGCGTTCGCTCTATTCGCTATGCTTTGATGTTAGCATTGTGCCTTATGTTGCTATGGACCTTGTGCTACTCTGGATCTTGAATGTATTCATGGTCTAGTGGTGCGATATGGCTTTGATATGCATGATTGCATTCATATAGGTTTTGATCTCATCATGGTTAGTTCGGATGTATGTCATATTGTATAGATTGCTTCACACGTCATTTATGATTACTGTCTGTTGTTATAGATTGTTATTAAATTAGTCTTTTGTAAACATGACTAGCAGAGCATCTAGTTACTCCTGACTGATTGTCGACCCCCCTTTCGCAGGTTGAATTTGTTGCTGTATGTCTGGATGTTGGGCTGGAGAGACTTGTGGCAAGAAGAATAAATTGGTTAGGAAGTTAATTTAATTTGAGGATATTAATAATGTAATATTTTAGTTTTGGATTTGAGTATCAATCCGGATTGGTCAGGTGTTTCCGCCACCTTGACCCTTATTTCATCTTTATACTCTGATGAATTATTTATTATTATGCATTTATTTTATTTAATAATCCGGGTGGTTACAAGTGTATTACTATATTCTAGGAGCCAATTTTCCTTGATATGTAGTAACAAGATTTATCAAGAGGGTTTGGAGGAATCTTGACATTAGAAAAACAAATTCATTTCTCCCAAATGGAATTTTCTTGGTGAGATTTAAGACGGGTGCCGTTGAACCAATTCTTCATGGTCAAAGGGAGCTCAATTCGGATCAATAGATGTTTTATAATAAACCGGTGATTCTGAATAAATGGAAAGTTGATACCAAGTTGATTAAGCATGAAATAACTTCTGTTCCAATCTGGGTTAAATTAGTTAGGCTTGAGTTAAAAAGCCACTTGCCTCACGCTCTTACCCCCCCCCCCCCCCCCCCCCCCCCCCCCCCCCCCCCTCTCTCTCCTTTATTGCGTCAATGATAAGTGAATATTTGTATGGTTTTAACCCCTAGTTTAGCTTGGTTTTGTATGTCATTTTTGCTTTGTTAAGCCACTTTATGAGCTAATATCGTCTTCTAGGAGAATTCCTATGTTCTAACCTGTTTTGTAGGGAAAGTGACGTTTCTACGCCCTTTTTCTATATTCCCGAGCATTTGCCTAGAACCCGACGATTCGAAGAAGCAACCTTGACCAAGTGAAAGGCATTTCAAGAAGGTTCACTAATTCGAAAGAGAGAAGAAGTAAAGACAGTTTCGTAGTTGTCGGAAGATCAATCATTTAGGCGGAAGAATTCATCGCTTTACATCAAACCCTATCAACAAACCCGACTCAAGAGGTCAAGGGGGATGTTGGAAGTCAAGTCAAAGCAAAGGGAGATGAAACGTTAGTCAAAAGGACCTGGATGACCACTTACCCGATCGGGTAAGTGTGTACCCGATCGGGGAAGTGTGCTGCTTCGAGAAAACGGCGTCTTCTTCCTACTTTTGTCCTATGTGTTTAATGCCCGACCTCTTCTCCACGAAACCCTAATACTATAAATAGATGCTCTAGCCCTCATATCATATCATCCATCTTTCTACAATTCTCTTCTCTTCTCTTCTTACATTTCCTCTTTAGATTAGGAGGAAGGGAGAACTAGCCTCCCTTCTCTCATTTTCTTCTTCTTTAGTCTTTAGTTCTTAGTTTATTTCTGTCCTTTCCATATCAAAACATTAGCTTAGATTAATAATAATTTCATCCTTGTAATCTCCTTAGTGTGGTTCAAGCGTTGTAATTGGTGGATCGTTTATTATGTGCAAGGATTTTCTATTATTGTTATCGCTTTCAATTGTTGATCGTCACCAAGGTATTTCTGTTTTATCCCTTGTTTAATGTTCTTATTGTTTTCCATTTGATTATTATTCGCTTTACATATTGTCTTAGATTCATTTTAGTATCGTTATAATTGCAATTTCATTTCTTAGATTGTCAATTAGCGTCGTTATTATCGCCATATAAAGAGTCAAAATCAAATAAACATGTCAATCCTAGTTTTCATTGTTAATATCATTTTAGATTTAGACATTATCATGAGTAAGTAGTTACCTTTCTAGGGTGTAGGGTAGCCATGTTAGATTGATTAAAAGATGTTAATTGGATAAAAGAAATTGTGCCTTTAAAACGTTGTGTCTATGCATGTTTGGATCGTAACGATAGTTAACGACTTCTGGCCGGAAATCATCGACTAAAATGGAATTCTTTTCCAAGGTAGACATACGAGAATTGAATAGACAAAGCATGACATGGTAGATTAAGACCTAGTAAATCGCCTAAAAAGCCTGCTAGACCATCTGATCTATGATTGTAATGAACACATCATTCTTACGAACTCACAATGAATTATTTGCATGTTCCAAATCCAATTTCATCAATATATCAATCTACATGTGTGAACCTACTTCCCTAGATGCTTTTCATCACTTGTTTTATTGTTTTCATTTCTATTTGCTTTTATTTCATTTTCGTTTATGCCTTGTAGTAGTTTAGAAACAAAATTCCCAAAACCGAGATTTTCATTAGATAAAACCCAATTGCGAGACATTTCACATCTTATAGGAAACACCATCTCCCTAAGGATCGACCCCTACTTCCCTAATTACATTAATTTGTTATTAGCCTAGTCTGGGTAATTTATCTTTGTATTGGGCTTGCGAGAGGCCTGATCAAATTTGGGCGCCGTTGTCGGGGAGCACGGTTTAGTTTTCCTTTTCTTGTGATTTTTATCGCAATTAGTTTTATCTAGTCTTTAGGAACCCAAATTCCTTTAGACCTCTCTTGATTTTTCATCTTAGCTTTTCAATCTTATGCCCAGATCTTATAGACTAGGGACCCTTATCTCTTTAGACCCCGATCTAGAAAGAACTCTGCGTAAGAGACGAAAGCTATTCAACGAAATTTCAAAAGCTTCTGATACTTTAAGTTTAGATCGTATTCGTGAGAAATACTCGGATATTCTATCTAATCTCGAAGGAGAAGAAGATCCATTCTCATCTCCATTCACAAAAAGCAATCAAATTTCAAACAACACTCCATCTTCATCTTCACAAAAATGGTTCGACTTTCAGACCATTCCAAACCCACCGCAGAAACACTTCCAAGGGGTATTGCTACACCCCAAATCGAAGCCCAAAACTTTAAAATCAAACCTGCCTTCATCAACCTTATAGAAAGAAGCCAATTTGGTGGCAATGCCACAGAAGATCCCAACCTTCATATCCAAAACTTCTGTGACTATTGCTCCACTATTAGACAAACTGGAGTCACCCAAAAGCAAATTAGAGAGATGCTTTTCTCATTTTCTTTGAGGGGTAAGGCAAAGTTGTGGATACATAGCCTTGATAAGGTTATATTAGGTATCACCGATTGGGAGAGTTTAGCTCTTGCCTTCTACCAAAAGTGCTTTCCTCCAGAGAAGACCGCTTTGTTAAGAAGTCAAATCACTGGTTTCCAACAAGGGGATGATGAGAGACTATATCAAGCTTGGGAGAGGTACAAGGATTTACAAAGAGAATGTCCTCATCATGGGATAGATCCATGGCTCCTTGCCATCACATTCTATAATGGATGTTATATAGAGTCCCGTCGTATCCTGGATTCCGCTAACAATAGAAGATTTGATCAAATCGATGTTGAAAATGCTCACACTACCATTGAATCCATGGCAATTCACGATTCTCAATATAGAAATTCCCGCTCCATACCATTGAAATCTAAGCAAGAGGACCCCGCTTTGACACTTTTACAAGCTCAAGTAGCCCTTCTTACACAAAAGCTAGAACAAATCCAATCCTCTACATTTCAACAGAGTGACAATGGTGTAAGTAAAATTGAAGCCATGCTTCTGCAATTGGCTCAAAGGCAAGACACCATAATAGCTCAATTCCAGGAGAGTGATCAAGCTAAGGATGCCGCCATCAAATTGTTGGAAGCTAAAATTTTTCAATTTACCTCTTCTAATACCCACCAAACGCAAGGGCAGCTACCTTCACAATGTTACCAACCTCACGAAACTGTAAATGCCATTTCCTCAAGAAGTGGTAAGCATAATGATGAGCCCGTGGTTGTTAATATTGAAGCTGAGGTGCCCATGTCAAAAGGGAAAGAGCCCGAGATCCCTATTGAGATCAAGGTCCCATTTCCCCAAAGATTAGCCAAGCACAAGGAGGAGGCAAAGTATGGTAAGTTCCTTCACGTTGTCAAGAATTTAAAGGTAACAGTCCCTTTCATTGAGTTGATTTCCCAAGTTCCTTCTTATTCCAAGTTTATGAAGGAAGTCCTCAACAAGAAAAGATCCTTCAATGAGATGAAGACCGTAGCTTTCACTGAAGAGTGTAGTGCACTCTTGCAAAATAAGTCTCCACCAAAACTCAAGGACCCTGGTAGTTATTCCATCCCTTGCACTATAGGCACATATACCATTGATAAGGCCCTTTGCGACCTAGGTGCTAGTGTAAGTGTCATGCCCTTTTCTATGTTTGAAAAACTTAACATGGGTGCTTTGAAATGCACTAATATTACTTTGCAAATGGCGGACCGTTCTCTAAAACAACCTATGGGTGTTTTAGAAGATGTGCCCGTCAAAGTTGGTAAGTTTTTCATTCCCGTTGACTTTCTAGTACTTGACATGGCCGAGGACTCTCAAAACCCAATCATTTTGGGAAGACCCTTTTTGCAAACCACTGGTGCAGTTTTTGATGTCAAGAATGGGAAGTTAACATTAGAGATAGGAGATGACAAGGTGATTTTTAGTAAAAATTCCACCGTTCGGAGTCTTGTGTTAGAAGACTCATGTTATGTTGATGACTCTTCTATTGTTTCTTCTATGCCTCGATTCTTATTGACGGATCCGCTGGAGGCACATGTTAGTGTTGATTCTCTTGCAGGTGATCATACTAAAAGCACTACTGCTAAAAGTGCTAGAAGGGGCTATTCCCGGAAAAACTTGGCATGGATGGAGAATGTAAAGAACCTTATGATGATGAGCTTGGATGATAGTGAGCTTAAAGATAAAGGATGATTTCAGAAAAAAAAAAAAAAAAAAAAGAAGTCTTGCAAGACTTTTAAATTGCGCTTCTCGGGAGGCAACCCGTGTTCCTTTTCTTTTTGCATTTTTATTTTTTTTCCCTTTTTCGTTATTAGGATTTATTTTAATTTGCAGATGAAAGAGTTTTTGAAGAATCTATAAAGACCTTCCTTGTCAAGTCCAAAAGACTAGCTTGGGGGAGTCCGCGCTGACTAGTAAGCTTCACTCTTCTTTCATTTTTCCTTTTCCCCATTAAGCATCTCATTGCATATTTTGTCTTTGTGCTCACGTTGAGGACAATGTGATGCTTAGCTTGGGGGAGGGATTGCATTTTCCCATTTTGCATTTTAGTTGATCATTTTCCAAATTTTGAATAAAAGAAAGAGAAGATTTTTGAGAGAATTTAAAGATTTTGAACACACTTGAATGCTTTTCATGCTTTGCTTGCTTGTTTACTATGCTATCATGTTACATTTCCCAAATTTAGAGCTTTCAAAAGATAATGATTCAATATTCATTGAATTGAGCATACATGAGGAAGTCTTGTACACAGTAGGCATGGAATGAATCTATAGATGAGTACGCTTGATCTTGACATTTGGCAAACTACATATATTGTAAGGTAGAACCTCCTTAGACTGGTACATCTATACCCAGTCTCATTTAGATGTGTGTAGTTCTCCTTGTGATGTGTGTCATGTCAAAACGCATAAGTATGGTTCTCATTTCATTTCTATAAACATTGCATTCATGATTCACTAAGATTTGAAGCCTTTTTCACTTTGAATTATACCTCAAAATTAGCCCCTTCATACAAATGCTTCACAAAATAATAGCTACATACAAAAACTGCCTACCTTTTGAGCTAGTAGCTAGACTATGGTGTATGGGTGCTCTTTTGAGAAGGTTTTGTTCCTTAATGACAAAGTGAATTTGGAGAACGAAAAATATTCAAGAAGTGATGTTCAAAAGAAAAGAAAAGAAAAAAAATGAAATAGAAAAAGAAAAAAAAAGAAAAAGAAAAAGAAAAAAATCGAAAAAAAAAGAAATAAAAGAAGAAGTTGTGAGTATCTCCTCAAAATGTTAAATCAATAGAAGGAGTTTACCCTTGTGTTTCGTGTGTAATAAGCCAATCCGTTCATCCTGGCTTCGTTATTCGTCTTTTGGGAATTAACCGAAAGTTTGGATTGAGTATTCATTTATCATTGGTCAGTTGCTATCTCATTCTAACCTTCACATTGACCATAACTATTTGTCCACCTTTCACCCATTTCCCAAAGCCTTCTTCTTATTTTTCGGCTTCTTTTCTATGTGCATTATGATCTTTGACTTGTGTTTTGAATTGTTTACCATATTAGATTGCGGACACATTTTCATAAGTCGTAGATAGGTGAGTGTCTCAAAAACATTTACACATAAAGAAATCACCTTTTACATGCAATGAGTGTTCGAGTGTGCCGTGAGAGTCCATTTGTCAAAAGATCATGCAAGAGCCGAAAATCTATAGTGAAATTCTTTGTGCTACGCCGTTATGTAAATCTCAGCCATGTTTATGTATCATTCTTGCCCACGTTGTTTTTGGGTTGTGATTCATTATGTTTCCAAAGCTTTATGTTGAGATTTGTTTCTTGATGGTGTAGTAGCCAATGCTTGCAAACCTTGTCCTGGTATTGTTTGTTATGTTTGCTTGAGGACAAGCAAAGGTTTAGCTTAGGGGAGTTTGATAAGTGAATATTTGTAACACCCGGAAATGTACCCTATTTTTCTAGTGAAAATATTTTACGGATACCTTTCAGCAAATTTAAGTTTTAATTTAGAATTTTATGTTCCGAGTCGAATTTAGAATTTCCGAGTTCGTATTTGGAATTTCCGCGAGATTCAATGAGAATCCCGTTTAAGGCCTTTGACTTTTCTTGAAATTAAGTCGTCTTGAATTTCTTGACTTTTAAGCGTTTGACTTTTCTTGACTTTTAAGTCGTCTTTGACTTTTCTTGACTTTTAAGTCGTCTTTGACTTTTCTTGACTTTTGAGCCGTCTTTGACTTTTCTTGACTTTTTCCTTATATAAGTCATACTACCATTTAACCTTTTTTTCATTCACAACACAATTCAACATCTCCTTCTTCCTCATCAAACCACCAAAACCTAAACCCCCTTCCTTGATCGATCTTAAGATGATCGCTACGTCTTCATTTCTTGCTCAAATTCACGTAAGTTCGTCTTATTCTTCCCCTCTTAGCTTCCTCTATCCGTATTAGTAATAAAATTACCGTCTTTCTCGCTTTTTAAATTATCCGTCTTTCTCAAGGTGAAATATATTCATCTTTTATTACCTAATTGTAGGTGGAGACCACTAGGAAGGCTTAGTAATCGATTAAAGACGCGTAAAGGTAACGGTGAAGGGTTACTCGATATCATTTACGTGTTTTATATGATTTCTATGATAGAATTTGTATTTATAATATGATTAGTAAGCTTAGGAATTGAGTTATTGTTGATGATTGTTGTTAGTTGATGATTGTTGATGATGATTATTGATTGTTGATAGTTGATAGAAGTTAAATATGAGAATTGAAAATGATTGAACTTGGGTATGTTGTTCTCGGGTACAAAGTAATCCTGGCCGAAGGACCGGCTGCCGGTTCAGTAGCCGGCTGGGAATTCACTGCACCGACCCTTTTTCGTAGAATGATCATATCTCCTTCGTTACTTGCTTATTTTGGGCTTGTGACCATTTGTTGGAACCGAGAGAGGATAAGCTATCACCTCGACTTAGAATTTCTGCATTCCCATATCTAGAACTCTAGTTATGACCGTTTGAAGTGGACCCTTGTTTTAGTTAGTTTCCAAACTTGTGTTTTGTGTGTAGTTGTGCTCCGAGCCGGGGTACCGGCCGCCTCCCTCCACACCGGCCTGGAACACGGCTGTATTTTTCTTATAAAATCTCTATAACTCGTAATTCATATTAGTTCGCATGATTCGTTTATCGTATAATTTTACGTAGTGACTTATAATATTCATGTTTTGGATATATGATATTTCTTTCGCTTGTATCACATGTTTTGTGACGGTTTTTGCTATGTCCCCCTTTGAGTCGGTTTTTACAAATGTTACGGTTTGAGCACTATTTTGTCTTGTGCTTTGTACTCTCATTCCCTTGGCTACCTTCCCGTTCGTAAGGCTGGAATGTCGGAACGGAGAGGTATCCTACTGCTTAAATGCATGTGTTAGTGGGCATACGACGACGTTGTTGGGAGTTGAACGCTATGCGTTGATCGACCCGGCCGTCAAATGTTGTGTACTTGCGAGGTGGTGTTATTTGCATGTAGCGTACCGCATGTTATGAGGCTTGAGCTCTTTTCCGCCTCTTTCGTGAATTGATCTACCGAATTTGGGGTACTCGGCGTTTATTTGTAAGACCGAGTCTTGGATGCGAAACGTCATCGCATGTCGAATCGGAAAATGTGATTCCGAGAATCTGGCCAGGGTTAGATTAGGAGCCGTTTAATTATCGTTCCTACCAGGAGGAAATTAGTCTACATATACGAAATGTCATCGTGTATGAGTTCAGGGAAATGCTTATCTCGTGGATGCCTGTTAATCATACTTGCCATGTACACGATGCTAGTGCGTTTCATTTACCGTGAGAGATGTCGTCTGTGTCGTCGTTCTTTGAATGCGTGATTTCATGATATTATTCATGGTCATTGCATGATTGGACACCGTCAATGTCTGGGTTCGTGAATTGATGATAAATGTTGGATTTAATGTGATCATTGCATGACTTGACTTGGTTTGTATGTCGAGTCTCAATCTTATCAATCTTATACCGCTAACGGTGAGATGCAAGCCCTAGTGAGCGTATTCGGTTGCCTAAGAGTGTCTTTCCCGAGTCTTGAATAACATGATGGTTCCTCAATTTGTATTCCATATGCTCTTATCATTATTTATCGAATTGCCTATCTATTCTTATCGTAACTCACATGTATATCTATATATGCATGATTTTACTTTTGTATTTCCTTCTATGTACGTTTAATGTGATATGGCTGGGAGAACCCGGAGTTACTCCCCACTGATTGTGGAGTTCATGTTTTTCATGAATGAACAGGTTGCTTGCATGGATGGCTTTTTGCTTGACTATTTTGGGTTCGGGTGTGAGCTAGCGGGCGTTGTCCCTGGAAGTTTCACCTCTAGACGATTTTAGCTAGTTTTGCTAAAACACTTGTTCTTTGCTAACATTTTTGAGAGACACCGTCTCTTTGTTGTTTTCCGCACTTAGTTTGTAATATTTTGACACTCCTCGTTTTATTTAACTTGCATGTATAAAAGTTTTTAAAACTTCACATTTCCGCTATATATTTCACATGCTTGTTTGTTTTATATTTCCGCATTCGCGAGGGTTGTCTCAAAAGTAGAAGAAACGGTAAGTGTGTCATTGTTTTTGCCATTTGAGTGAACTTCAAGTTAAGATTAATGTATTGGAAGGAGGAGGAGGAGGAGGAGGACTGTGTTTGTTAACTTTGGATTATATGACTAAATGTATATTGCATATCAGAGTCGTAATTTACAGTAGTTACATAGTTAACTATTTATACAAATGTGCTAGTGACTTATCTATGGGAATATATTCTATTAGCTAGAATATATTTCACATGAGGAAGGTATCAAATCATGGCCAATTCCAGGATTATAGGAGATACCCAAGCTATTAGTGTTATTATTTTAGTAGGAAATTCTAAGAAAAAGAGCAAAGTTGAGCTATGTGCGATGTGTGTCTTTGTGCTCAAAGGAATTGAGTTTTGAGATTTTAGTCTCAATCCCGCTTGATTCTCAAACGTCATCCATATGATCTTCAGAGGATGCGCACAATTTAGGAGTTAAAGAAATCCGTAAAGTAGCCAATTGCCTTAATGGTTCACTTGTATGCGTTGGAAGTGGTAATTGGTAACGAGGTTAAGGTTGTGATGGTTGCCGGTTTGTTGCTATGATTTGAGTCGAAGATCGTCGGTGGTGGCCCATTATTTTGCACTTGAAGGTGAAGAGTTCATGGTGGTCACCGGTGGGGATGATGATATTTGAGGTAAATGGTGGAAGAGAAATTGGGAATTAATATCGGAGGTAGTTAGTTAGGCGATGATGAATACTCTATTTGATTATTAGAATTATTATTCTGCTTATAATTATAAATATAATTATTATTATTATATAAGTTTGCCACATTAGCTTTAACCTGCAATTACAAGTCACTAAATGCCCGAGTCTATTACGAGAAGAGGGTATTAATAGTGAGGTTTATTTTGAGATTAAATGAAGTTTGGACTAATATGAGAAGGTCGCTAATATTTTGGAGTATTCACATTTAATAATCCAAACTTTGGTGATTGATTATTAACTAGTGCAGATCTCGTGCTACTGCACGATATTTTAGATCTTATCTTTTAGAGAATTTCAGTTCTTAGTATGGGGTAAAATTGTGTATATGCGTGAGGCGGTCTTGTAATGTGAGACGATCTTACAATGTGCGGCGATTTTACCTTTTGAGACATCACAATGTGTAAAATGTAACTCATTCATTAGCATTAAATGAATAAGTAATTTTAACATTGGTTCCTCTTATCCTATAATTTGTGTTAAAAGAAATTGTAATTCATTGTCACTCGTCATATCAATTTTTTATGTGTAAGACATTACAAATACTCATATATAGAGCCTTACAAAAAGCTAATTTGTCGTTTAATTGATCATATACTTATAGTCTTTCTTAAATCATACGAAGTAATTATTATACTTAATAATATCGAATTTTCTTTTATCTTTCACGTGTAGTGAGAGTACTCTGATGGACAATTTTTGTGATAAATAATATTATTGAATATAATACTTAAGATAATATATGTTAATAATATTGTATGATAATATATATATATCTGTTGTTTTTTTGATAATGTAGCTTTCTTGTGAAACACATGTTTCAATAATCTAATGATGATAACACCACTTGTGCGTTTAACTTGTACAAAATGTTTTTAAAGAAGAACTAGTTTTTGTGCCCGTGAAAATCACGGGTATCTTTGAGACTAAATGTGTAAACTCACTCATAAATGTAGCCAATGATGGATCTAGGGGGCTAGCAGAAGCGCTCGCCCCCACTGACAGTCGAAAATTTTTAAATAAAAAAATTTCGTGAAAACTTTCAAGTTTATCCGAGTTCGATTTACACCGCTAGTTGTTCGCACCCGCTGAATTTTTCGCTCCCATTTGCTTCAATTCCTGGCTTTGCCACTGATCATAGCCTTTTTTTTATCTTAGATATGTTGATATTTTTGTAGTGGAATGTAAAAATATAGTGGATCGTAAACATGTTGTACATGAACTGTATTTCATATATTTTGGTCAAAAGCAAAATAACATTTTAGAATTCAATTTCACATGAATTAACATTTTCGACAGGTAAAATATATGTAATAACATATACTCCAATGTTCTAACCTCGAACTACTTATTTGAATATTGAAACTTGTGATGCAAAATTAACCATGTCAAGTGATGAATATTCGATACCTTCAAAACTTATTTTCTTCATAGACAAATGATTTTTTATATAGTATAGTATACAAATATGTGGTTATATAATAGACAAACAAAATGTCACAACTTTCACCCTATCTTATACGGAGTATAAATTTGACAGTATTACAACTTATATCTAGGTTAACTAATATAATGTGTTTATGTACGTAATACATTTTTTTATTACAATTTATAAGTTTAAAAAGAAAATAAATTCAATTACTTACTTAAAGTTCTCCATTAATACCGATTAAATTAATTAAATTTTATTTAATTATATATTAATATTTGACTGTACAACTTGGATATAATTTTAGAATCGATGATCAAATTATTGTTTTTATTTTCCCTTTTTTTTAGTATTTTTTTCATATTTAAGGCTGCTCTGATTTATAGTGGTTGTGTAAGAAACAACATGAAAAACATGTCGTTAAGAAGGGTGCGTCTAATGGGCGAGAGAGGGTGGTGATAGGCTGTCATGGTTTGTTTTTTTGCTTTAATTTGTTTTTGCTCGCGTAATGCCTTTAATTATATTGTTACGTAACGTGATTTCAAAAACGTTTACTTGGAATACTGTATATTTTCCCTGCAGTACGATATGAAGTGGAGTATTAATTTTGCTAGGCTGTTAAAATATATGAAGACGTCATATAGAAGAAAAGATGTTTAAAACATGTTATTAACTCTCTTTTATATCCAACTAACTTAAATCGAGTTGTATATATCAAAAGGGGGATAACATTTATAAACAACGCAAAGTTTAGAGTTGAAACACATTTGTTATTTACCGCATAGCTTATTCTAACAATCATATCGGAAAAATCAAAGTTTTATATTCAATTATGGCTTACTTTTTGTTTCATTAAAAGCCCAAATTTTAATGTTTGTTTTACTCTCATTTGTGTTTAATGCATTAATTTTTTTTAACCTTTTTCTTTATTATTTTCTAAAATAATTGATGATGACGTGGCTTGATAAAATCCTATTAAAAGAGGGAATGGTGAGTTTTGGTGCTTTAGATTGTCTTTTTATTATATTTATAGATTTATAGATTATTTATTAAAGGCCCAAATACATGTTGTTAAGATTGAGCGGGAATATTTCCTTGGTGACTTATTATTTTAGGTTTAGGGGGATGAATCTACCTCGCCCTTGGGGAAAATGTGAACCTTGAACTCAAAGTCTTTTCATCCATAATCTAACCAAATTCCATAGGAATATAGGAGACGACCCAAATTGTCATCTCACGGAATTCCACATGATATGTGAGGGTGTCATTCTCACCGGAGTCACCGAGGACCAATTTAAATTTAGAGCCTTCCCATTTTCCCTAAAATACTCCGCTAAGGATTGGTTGTTCTATTTTCCCGCGAACTCCATACAAACATGGATGAATATGAAATAAGCGTTTCTTGAAAAATATTTCCCCCTACAAGAGCGGCACAATTAAAGAAAGAGATCTCCACCATCAAACAACAATTCAAGGAGACATTATATGAGTATTGGAAGCGTTTCAAGAAATTCTAGCAAGGTATCCTTATCATGATTACTCCGATTGTGATCTCCTATTGAACTTTTGTGATGCTCTAAGCCAACAAGACGCTCGAATGGTGAGCACCGCCACGTCGGGAGGTATTGAGAACATTTCTATTGAGGAGACTAGTGAAATCATTGAACGTTTGGCGGGAGGTCAAGGAGCTACAATAGGAGGCATGATCAAGGTGCAATAAGGCTTTTGCAATCAACTCCTCATCCTCTAATTCCAAACATGAAGGGGAGTTGATTGAGCTCAAGAATTTGATGTTGAATTTTGTGAAAGCAAATGGGAGCGGTGAAGGAGAAGCTAATAGAAGTCAAGAATGTGGATATTGTGGTGACTACCACCTCTCCGCCTCTTGCCTATCAAGGAGGAGGTGTGATGTAAAAATCAGTCGTTTTTTTGGGTTTAACAGTTTGATGGATTGTTCCTTTGTTTGGTTTATAATGTTGCAGTGGAATTTGTTGTATTTTTGTTGTTTTTGTATGTGTTTGGAACGAAAATAGAAAGATATGAATTAGTTAACACAATCTCGCAAGATCACTCAACTAAGACTTGAATTAGACAAGTGATCTCGCAAGAAGACTTGAAAAACTCGTGTATGAACTCTCAACCTCGCAAGATATCAAGAACACACGTTGAATACTCAACCTCGCAAGGATGAATGTGTATTATCTCCCTCTCGCAAGAACAAAATAATATGAACTTATAACTCGCAAGTTAATAAGAACAAACAAGTATAAACTTGAATTAACTCTCTCAATTGTATATGAAACTCTGAATACAAGACTCCATATTTATACTACTACTAATTACCATAAACTAACTAGAAGCAATTTGGAAAATAACATGACGCTACCTTATTTGAAATTAGGAAAATAAGAACTAGTAAACTATGACACTTATCATACTTTCCATAAAACTACTCTTACTAGTTTTAGAAAAGTTTCCTAATAATAATAATCCTACGTGTACTCTTATTAATTATGAGCTAAATTTAATAAAGTTAGGATATGAATTCTTTTGGAAAGAAGTCTCGACATCACTGCCTTGTAGGGCTGAGAAAAAAATCCGATTATCCAAACCGATCCGATATCCGATCCGAAAAATTGGATATCCGATCCAAAATATTCGGATATCGGATCGGATACGGATATCAGTTCTCAAAAGTTCAGATATCCGTATCCGATCAGAAAAAAAAACTACATTTTAGTGAAACAAGTGGACTGCGTCTTTGGTAAACTTAATGATGCAAATGGCCCAATTACACACCACAATGCAAACCCTAAAAATGTGATTAAGAGCCATCCTATATAAACTTCCATCCTACCATTAATTCATTTCTTTTGCTTCTCCATTATTCATTCTTCCTCAATCTACCACCTAATCAACATCGCAGACAAAACCCGACGATGCAACCGCTGCTACCCTCGACAACGCCACCACTGCTACACACTACGCTGCCATCATCAACACAACAAACATGATGCCGCCACTCCAAACACCACAAATATTACGCCGCCACTCGAAACCTGTACAAAGATTAAAACTTTGTTGCCTTCTCTCCAATCCTGTATTTTTCTAACCGTGCGTGTATAGATCCTTCCAATTTTGAATTTTTGCCACATTAAAAGATTACAAAGGTCTATATTTCAGATCTCAAGTTTTGAGCAACCAAGCATATATATACTGCTTGTTGCTATTCAACACACTTGAATTTATAATTGATAATTGAGTAATGGTCTGATTAAAATGTATAATCAAGGTAGGGTTTAGCTAAGAATATTACTCCTACATTAAAACTATCTTTTTTTTTTTGGGTATGAAACTATAAATTTGGACGAATAACTTGAAATCTTTGAACAAATATTGTTGAGCTCTAAAACTGATTTTTTTCGGGTAGTTACCGGATATTTGGATATTCGATCCGATATATTCGGATATTAAATTCGGATATTCGAAGTAGTTCGGATCAGATATTGAAAACTTGAAATTTCGGATCAGATATTTGATCCGAAAATCGAGTTCGGATCGGATATCTGATCCAAAAATCGAGTTCGGATCGGATATCCGATCCATGCTCTGCCCTACTGCCTTGGATGTCAAGTAATCGCAGAACATTGCTGTAGAGGATTAATCAGTCCTGAAGAGTCTTCAATTACGATTATGGCTGATTTCTTCAATATCTCATTATTTCCAAATGCTCCCGCATCAAGGTGGAGGAGACGGTGAATGTTGTGGGCTATGGAAGCTACAATTAAAGAAACCCCTTATCCCACAACTACTATAACGATGACCCCCACTCAAATTTTTATAACATTGGAACAAAAGACCACCCCAATCTCAATTGGAGGCAAAACAATCAAAGAAACTCAAACTCAAATGGAAGGAACACTCGAGCAAATTAGAAAAACAACCAACAAAGGCTAAGCTACAACCAAAACAATCAAAACAACCAAAGGCCACCCATCCAAAAACAATCACCAACCCAACCAAAACATCCAACCGAGAATTTTTTCTTCCCAGGGGAACTTAAGTGATATCTTGCAATCTCTCCTTGAAAGCCAAGAGAAAGATAAAGAAGAGGAAAGTAAGGGGAACTTAAGTGATATCTTGCAATCTCTCCTTGAAAGCCAAGAGAAAGATAAAGAAGAGGCAAGTAAGGCTCGGGAAGAGGCAAAGAAGGAAAACGAGATGAACAATATAAGAGTAATAATTTGGAAACACAACTTGCTCAAATCGCCTCCAACATAGCCAAAAATCAAGCGTCGGGCTGCAATAGATTTTTTTCCCAAACAATCCCGCCTCCAAGGGAAAACAAAAGTGAGGTGACATTAAGAGGAGGGAAAGAATCGGAAGAGCATCCTCTTGGCAGAGAAAATGAAGCATGCAAATATGGAAACCATTGAAATTGAAGACCAAGGAGAGTTGATAGTTGACCATGAGGAATCGTCAAAGAATGGGGAGCCAAGTACCACAAACGAGGTTACAAAGGAGGATATTTCAAGAAAAGACAAGGAAACCATGGAAGAAGTTGCGGATGAATACATTTCCGGAGGTCCATTCCCCAGAGCTCTTGCTAGCACAAAGAAATTTGAAAAGGATACAGACCTTTATGAAACTTCCCGAAAATGCGTGTTAATCATTCCCCTTCTAAATTTGTTTAATAATGTTCCAAGGTATACAAATGTTTTGAAAGAATTATGCACATGTAAGCGAAACATTAAGAAAGGAAACAATAGAGTGAGGATAAGTGAACATGTCCCGCAGCTATTTTCAAACAAAAATTGCCTAAGAAATGTGGAGACCCGGGAATATTCACTACCCCTTTCATTATTGGCAACCAAAGTTTCAAACATGCCATATGCCTTTGTCCATATATGAGACCTTGGGTTTGGGACCTTTTTCTTAGACCAGGGCTGTAATCCAATTGGCGGATCGATCTAGTGCATACCCCAAGGGCTTAGTGCAGGTGGTCCTAGTGGTAGTCGATAACCTTGTCTTCCTGGCCGAAATTTATGTTCTAGATATAGAATCAAACCCAACGACCACCCAACTTCTCCTTAGGAGACAATTCATGAAAACTTCAAAGGCCAAGATAAACGTCTCAAATGGGTCCTCCAAAGATTCAATTGAAGAGTCTTCATAGCCATCTCAAATTGATACGCATAATTTTAGCCGCGTTTTCGCGTTCTTTATACCTTTATTGAACTCGATGTTGTGTGCTTTTATATTTTTAGTAGTAATTATTAGTTTCATTATAATTATTGCAAATAATTGATATAATTCGAGAATTGGTACTAAGTTTTGTTCTTTTATTGTTTGTAGGAATGGAGTCGTGGGAATAAGACGACGGAACAAGATGATACGAGTCCAAAGGAGCAAGGAAGAAGTAAATGGACCAAATAAAATTAATTTGGAACATTGATCAAATGGCATACAAAAAAAATGTCCAGTTATTTCACAAGTATCATCCTCATACATTTACTCATCATCATATCAATCCACCAAACAATATCAGCATAATTAAGCTAGAGAAATAAACCTAGAGAGATAAACCGACTTCCTCTATTTTTCTAACGCCTCAGTTTCCCTAGCTTACTACCGCCTACATCCCCTGCCCCCACCCAGTCCCTCCGACTCCTCGGAGATGATGCCGGTCTTAGATCGATCTCCGACGGCTCCTAGTACTTAAATCATGGGATTTGTTCCGTCTTCATCTGACCGATTGTGTGCTCTGGGGTTCTTTTCTTGAGTCCGTCTTTGTCCCTTTTTGATTTGTTGCTCTTCATGTTTTGGTCAGTTTTGGTGTTGTTATTCCTTAATCTTTTGCTCAATTTATATAATGTTTTGAGATTTGTTAAGCTATTTCCCCGGCTCTGTTCGAAGGTAAATTGTATTCATAAGCGTTTTGCTGATTAATAATTTTGCCAGATGAAGTTTTATCTTGATAAAGAAAAATGTGACCTCATGTGTCCTATAAAAAGAAAGGGAGCGTTGTTTGTGGCCGTTGGCGGCATCGAGTTTGGCATCGAAACTCGGTTGATGAATTGTACTGTAGTCGTAAACGGTGACGGATGCTTTAATTCTGGTGTCTAAGTACTTTTGGTGTTGCTGCAATTTTATTTCTCAATGAAAATTTGCTTATTGGTCCCAGTTTGGTTATTAACCTTGGTTCCGTTACTTACCTGCTTCTCTTGGAACTCACTGGTTTCTATTCACTAGGTTTTATTTGGCTGTCTTTGGTCGGAGGTCAAAGATAAGTTCCCCATGATTTATGTCTACCGAGGGTGGTATGCTTGGGTTGGTAGTGCGGTGGATTTGTTGGCTGTAGTTTTCTCTTCTGTTTCTTGTGTCCTTCTTTGATAAGTTTCCTTCTATCTTATGCTTTCTTGTTTCTTCGTCGTTAAGTCAAAGTTTTATTTCTTTAAACTTGGTCTTAGTATATGGCATATCAAATAATTTTAGCGGCTATTGGGGACTTGTTTCGTGGGGATAATTGTCTTGAAATGGATGAACTCCTTGGTGAAGCCATTTTGGAATGTGGGGTACCATCGTTAAATAGTGTCGGTATCCTGAAAGATCAGGGGAACATGTTTTTTAAAATGGATAATGCGCCTTTAACATATTTTCATTAGAAAAATCGCACTCAAACTCCTCCTGCTTATGGGTCCTCTTGCCATTTGTGATGCCCCCTCTGCAACTTCACTTGTCCTTCTCATTCTTATGCGAGCTCGGGAGCAAGGGCTCACATGCCTTATCGGCAGGACTACTCGAGCACCTTAATGAAGAATCCGTACTCGACCAAACTTATTTAATTAATTAGAAAAATTCGTGTCCCGTTCCCTATTGCTTGCTGTGCTAGGGGTGAAATCGCCTGCTTGTTTGCCTATTGTTTGGGTGCGAGGAAGCAGTCACTAGCTTGCCTGGGGAAAGGTCCCTTCATTCCTTCTTTTGGTTTATCTACATTCCAGGAAACTCATACGCTCCATGGACAGAGTAAAAAGTGAAGTCTTGGTCAGAGCAAGCTCCCCCCCCCCCCACATCTTATATTAAATGGAAAAGTATAGATTATATTAAAAGTGCTCGTTCGTTAGCATGTGATGAACTACGTCTCGACTAAGCAGATTTCTTTGCCATTTGGATCGTAGAATTTATGGAGGAAGTCGGGTACCTATGACCAGAAGAGCTTACAATCCAACTCTCTATCCTACCGCCTAGGAGCACTTCTAAAAAAACTTATAGACTACCGGGCTAAGGGGCGGTTGAGCAACTCAAGCGAACCGCTAGGGCAAAAGCACCACAAACTTTAACATTTGACAGAGGTCCTTCTTTTTCCGCATAAACCTCAACTGTTGCTGATGCCGGTGCACAACAGGATGATTTTGCTTCGGCAGTTCCGCTCACTACGCCTGGGAAGAGCCCTTCCCCCGAGGATTGTAATTGTGGGCATCCTGAAGACAAACTCCAATTATCCTCCAAGAAGCTCAGGAAACTACAAACCCCAAAGGACTTACCAAGGGAATAAAAAATTCCGAAAGCCAACATACCTATCTCTGTGCCCAATTTATCCACTACAGCTCCACCAACAGAAAGAGGAGGCACCCCCCTTCTCCTCGGCCCACAGAGAAAAAAAATGAAGGGCATGGTCCCTTAACCTAGCCCGAGGATGAGAAGAAGCGGAAGCTGGCTCGACCAAGCCTTTCACCTAGCAGAACTCGTCAAGAGGCAGATGGCGCCCCAGGAGAATTAGCTGGCTCGATTGAAGCCAATTCAGTTTTTAGGTAAAGAGAAGCCTAATGAATGAATCTTCGGGTTAGTATGGGGCTATGTATAAACATACGACTGATCTCACTTCTAGTCTACTGAAGAACCTAGCTCAATCGCCCCCTTTGTGCGTGATTGAAACCGCTTGAAACTGACTCGACCGATCGGTTACGCGGATGCTAGCCTCCAAACGGATCGAGATGACTCGAAATCTCAGTCTGGATTCGTCTTTACTCTTAATGGCGCTGCGGTCAGTTGGAAAAGTTCCAAACAAAGTGTTATAACAGATTCTACAACTGAGTCCGAGTACTATGCCGCTTCGGAAGCTGCAAACGAAGCTATATGGATGCGTCAGTTCTTACAAGGACTAACCGTAGTTCCTAGTTCGAATGACCCAATCACCATCTATTGTGATAATAGAGGTGCCATCTTCCAAGCTAAGGAGCCTAAGTCTAGCAACAAGTCTAGACATGTACTTCGGAAGGCTCACATGATCCGAGATTACGTGGAGCAAAAGGAGATAGTGATAGACAAGATTGCTTCGGATGACAACATCGCGGACCCTCTCACTAAACCGTTAAAATATGATAAGCATGAAGGGCACATTATTTCCATGGGAATTAAACGTGTTCCTGAGTTGTAGTAGCTGTTTACATGGATTAGATAAATGTATCTTTTTCATATACTATTTATAACATCATCGTATTGTTTCATATTTTGTTTTTCATGTGGATTGTACGACAACATTGAACGCCACAAAGTGAACTGAATTACATTATATTTATTTTGGTCCGTAATCGCCACATGAGCTGATAACTCTGGCAATTATATTGTGAAGTTGATTGATGGTGGGTTCAACGAGCCATAAGTCAAACGGTTGACTGATCGATCACAGATGCGAGTTATAAAGATACCTCATAGGACATCGTGACAACGTTATGGAGTCCTAAATGTGTAAGAACATTCGGTGCCAGGTCGTGGATTGGACGTCCATAGTGTTGCTAGAGTCGATTCTTTTGACTATCGACTGTCTCTTGAGATTAAGGCAGTTTTTGGGTGACTTTAGTTTCTTTCTCATGCTCGACCGTAACATGAGGCTAAGCAGATTTTTACTGGGTTATTTCATACTGTGCTTGTATCTGCAGGATTTGAGTTGAAAAAAATATCCAACCTTTATCAGGTTTTATTATTTCTCAGGGCCACTCGAGGAGTTGTAACTGAAATGCATGGCCATGCTCGAATAATGATTCGTTTATCAGTTAGGTTACTCTCTAGTCGGGAAAACCACTCTTGATATTGATCGCTTGTAAAATACGACCTTTGTGAATATGGACTTTGCAAATTGTTTTACATTGAGTGGGAGAAATTTTGGATATGAGAATCGGTTATCGCACATACACTTGTAAGGACAAGTGGGAGATTGTTGGAGCTACTGTCCTCCACAGTTAGTGTGATAACTTGTATAAATCTCTTATAGGTTCACAGGGTATACTTAGTATTCTTATCAGTTGATTAACGTTTATCGATAACGGTTGGCTTGCTAGAAGTTTGACGTTATTGTCATTTAAATGGCGGTGATCAACTGGTCCCTAAAAGTCACACCTAAAGGATGTGTTTGAGAGATATGATTATATGAAAAATATAATCATATTGATGCCTTATATGACTAAAAGGTTAGTCGAAGTATATGACTAAAAGGTTAGTCAATGTAATGATGATACGATTATTTAATACGATTAAATAATACTAGCTGAGACGAATTAAATGTTAATTCGTAATTGAATATAAATTGTTATATCTTATTAATGTATATAATGTAATTATTTAATACGATTAAATAATGTAAGCTTAAACGAATTAAAATGTTAATTCGTAATTAAATATAAAATGTTATATTTAATTAGCAAATTATAAATATACGATATTTATAATTGACGTATATATTATACGATATTGTCATAATAAATGATGTCAGACCGGTATTAATAAATCGACTACAAAATGTTGTATGGACTTATTAATATGTGACAAATGACAATAATAATACATACACATATTATACATTAAATAAATAAAAGAGGAAGACTCCTATCTTGACTCCACTTCCTAATACAAGTAGAAGAAGAAGAGGGAAGACTCCTCCCTCTACTACACTTGTGTTGGACGGCCAAAAAGAGGAGTAGGAGAGTTTTATATAAACTCCTCTTCTCTACATAATTCATCATTCATAACTTGACACAAAAATCATCAGTAATTTTTGTATTCTTTCTAGCACAAGAAAAAGCATATCTCAGAGCATCTTGGGTGCAACAATTAGGAGAATATCGATCTCGATATTTGTTCTTAGGCCATATTGCTAGGACCAAAGGTTGATTCTAATCTTTATGCTTTTCGTTTATGACTCGTATTTCATATATTATAATTTCGTTATAATCCTTAAATTTCATGTATGAAATATACCGATATTTCCCACAAGTGGTATCAGAGCCAGGCTACGAAATTATTTTATATGATTTTTCATAAATGATGATATAAATTAAATTAAAATTTTTCAGAATTTTTTTTTTTCGGCCGTTTTTCGGCTTATTTTTATTTTATTTTGATTCTTGTTTTTCATTTTGATTTATTGATATTGTTGTTTTAATATGTTAAGATGACAATATGATAAATTTGTAGATGTTTTAATTTAATAAGGATTAAATTAAAACGTAAATGGAAATTGTTTTTGAATGTTTATGAACATTTGTTTTTGATATATATTTTCGGTATACATGATGACAAATTGTTGTTTTGCATCATGATTCATTAATTTTAATGATGTTCAAATCTATTATGATTAGTTGAATATTAAGATAATCGATTTAATCATGATTTAGATATTCACTTTAAAATGTTAAATTGAATCATCTAGTTTGTATCAATGTTTAATAATGATTAAATGTTGATAATTGTACCGATCTTGAAATATTAGCAAGATCAAATTAAATAAAAATAAAAATAAAAATAACTGTCGTGGCTGCTGTTTTATATAAAAAAAAATTGGATTTTTCTGTTTTTTTTTTTATTTTGGCCGAATTATTTTTCTTTTATGCATTATAATGATAATGTATAATTGTTGTGAAAAAGTTCACAATTATTGGATACCCAATTATTTTAAAACGGTTTAAAATAATGTTGGATTAATTCATATTATACGATATTATGAATTGGATTATGCTTGATTGGAATTATTGTGAGTAATTAAGGATTTGTCACATAATTTTGATTATTTTAAATAGGTGGTTTGGATAAACTACTCTGCATAATTAAGGAATTATGTCTTGAATGACTAATTTATTTTTGATGCATTTTATTTTGTTGAATGATTTGTTGAATGGTTTATTTACGTATTTTGCAATTGGTTGTAATTTGTATTACCTAGTGTGGCCTTAGTTGATTATGTTTTCGTAATGATGGAAACATGATCTTGATGTAATTTTGAGATCTCGAATCTCCTTTTGTTTTCTTTGAAATTATGTTTTTAAATTAGAATGTAAATAGGTTTATATTTTGTAATTTATTAAATGTAATTTGAGAAGACTAAAGATGGAGATCGGATTGCTCACTCCCGCTACATGGACCAAGATGGAACATCAAGACAAGTTTTTCGGGTCCAAACATGGATGGATTCCAAAGTTGTATTTTGTCCATTTTGGTAGATAGGCCACACTAGGACTTTGTAATTTTACGTATTTTTTCGTTCTTGTTGCTTTTCTTCACATGATAGTTAGTGCATCATATTCCGCCTAAACCAAGCCACCTACTACTAAAAATGCATGAAAATTGACTCATGTAGTTTGGATGTTAGTTATCATAGACATAAAGATGTCACTCGAATTAAAGCCATCATCTTAGTTTATTCATTCTCGCATGCTAGATATTCATTCACTTAAAATGAATTAAAATAAAGTTGATGGGATCTTCCTCTAAAACCTAAAATTGAGACTAGTCTTTATAGGCCAAACAGCTATGAATCCCTTCTTCGTCGGTAGGCATATAGGACCTTACTCTCCATATGACCCCTTCTACGTTGGGTAAGTAGTGTGTGTTGACTTATTTTACCTCAACATTATAATCCGAAGAGTTTCTCGTGATTATGATGGACTATAGATAAAATTTTATCGACCAAGAATTCTAAAAGTAGAATTAGCCAAGAGGTTGGCTTATCAATTTACAGATAATTAAGTCATGGGATCATTTATATAATTCTTGAGGGAGGTCAATTGTTTAAATGCTTGAGTCTTTGCATTAAACAAGTTTTGCACTAGACTTAATTCATATCGATGAGTATGCTTATTATTATATTTTTCTTTTTTTTCGCAGTGTAGAATTCGTCTTATATTGATAATACTGCTATAACAAATGGCTGGCCATAATGATGTCCCTATGCCAAGTGCCACACTCGCACGCGAGTTCTGGCTTAAAACTTTCATGGACCACATGAATCAGTCCACACGACTGAAAAATGACGGGTCCAACTATGCAGACTGGGAGGCGGCATTACGGAATGCAGTCATTGCTGACGGCAAGCTCAAGTACTTGATTGAGCCAATACTGCCAAACCCAGGGCCCAATGCAAGAGCTAATGAGTCATTTGCTTATAATGACTTCGTTATGGAAGCGGGTGCGATAAAAAACGTACTCATCTTTGCAATGGAACCCAATTTGCAAAGACGCTTCATTGCCCAAGGTGCAAATAAGATTTTCACCACGCTCACTAACGAGTTCTCAAAAGCACCGAGAATCATTACTTATGAGCATACCTGTCGCTTCTTTGAGGCGAAACTCCAGAAGGGCCAACCGGTTAGCCCACACATTCTTGATATGATTGAGAATGTCGAGAAACTGGAGGCATTTGATTGCAAAATCAGTGAGAGCATAGTCATTGACCGTGTGCTTCATTCACTTCATGATGATTTTGCCCTTTTCAGGGCAAATTACTACATGAATGACATGAAGAAAAGTCTTCATGAGCTACACTCACTTCTCGTACAGACCGAGAAGGATCTGAAAATGAGTGGGAGCATGAAGCAAGATGTTCTCATGATTTCCAACAAGAACAAAGGTAAGGGCAAGGCTCATGGCGACCTAAATGTAGGGAAGCCAAAGTTTAAGAAGTCAGGAAAGGGTAAGAGTGGGCATGGTGAGACTAGTAGCTCACAAGGCAAGGCAAAGAGCAAGGACAGTGACATTGAGTGCCACCATTACCACAAGACTGGGCATTGGAGGAGGAACTGTCCCGTGTACCGTGAGGACATAAAAGCAGGCCGCGTCACTCCTGTTGGTATGTCATCTTATATTCATATGATTGAGATTAACCATGCAAGTTCCGGAACTTGGGTACTTGATACTGGTTGTGGTTCTCATCTGTGTAATCATTTGCAGGGCCTAAAAAACATCACACCTCTCGCAAAGGGTGATGTGGACCTGCGAGTCGGGAATGGAGCAAAAGTTGATGCAGTCTCAATGGGAACATATGTAATCCAACTTACGAGTGGATTCGAGTTGTATTTATATAACTGTTACTATGTACCCAGTTTATCTAAGAACATTATTTCTGTTTCCGTACTTGATAAAGACGGTTTTTCATTTTCAATAAAAGATAATAGCTGTATTTTCTCTTTGAATGAAATGATTTATGGCAAAGCAGTTTCCATGAATGACATTTATATCTTAGATCAAAACACAGACATATTACATGTGAATAATAAGAAAGTAAAGGTTGGTGACAAAGATTAAACTTATCTATGGCATTGTCAAATGTGACACGTAAATGAAAAACGTGTAAAGAAGCTCATTGAAAATGGGACTATCTCCCCATTTGATTATGAATCATTTGGCACGTGTGAATCATGTCTTATCGGCAAAATGACTCGAATTTCCTTCAAAGGTGTTGGAATGCGTGCTAATGACCTATTAGGACTCATACATACTGATGTATGTGGACCTATGTCAATAAACGCAAGAGACGGCTATAGATATTTTATCACTTTCACGGATGATTTGAGTAGATACGGATATGTTTACTTAATGAAGCATAAAAGTGAGTCCTTTGAAAAGTTCAAGGCATTCCAGAATAAGGTTGAGAACCAACTGGGAAGAAAGGTTAAAGCACTTCGATCAGATCGTGGTGGCGAATATCTTTCAAATGAGTTTGATCAACACCTTAAAGACTGTGGCATAGTATTACAGTTAACTCCACCCGGAACACCTCAATTAAATGGTGTGTCCGAACGGAGAAATCGAACATTACTTGATATGGTTCGATCCATGATGAGTCACACGGTAGTACCTGATTCACTATGAGGTTTTGCACTTTTGTCAGCTGCTCTTATACTTAACCGAAATCCGTCTAAAGCTGTAGACAAGACTCCATATGAGATATGGAAGGGAAAGGTCCCTAACTTGTCCTTTATTCGGGTTTGGGTCTGCGAGGCTTATGTCAAGTGGAGACACGAGGATAAGCTCGGCCTGCGATCGGTCAAGACATACTTTATTGGTTATCCAAAAGGAATGTTTGGTCATTACTTCTATTCGTCTATCGAACATCGAGTTTTTGTTGCGGCTAGTGCGAAGTTCTTAGAGAAAGAGTTTCTCGAGAACAAGTCAAGTAATAGAACCTTCGATCTGTCGGAGATTCAAGAACCAACGACCGAGCAACCAATGGAGGAAGAGGTTCCTTCAACTTCTGCTACGGTTAACATCCCTATGGAACCTAGGAGGTCGGGTAGAGTCTCCATTCCTCCAGACAGATACATTGGTATGGTCAAGGAGAATGATAGAGATGACATTTTGTTCCTAGAGAGTAACGAACCCGCTACCTATAAAGGTGCCATGACCTGTTCCGACTCTAAGCTATGGCTTGAAGCCATGCAATCCGAGATGGACTCCCTGTATGAGAATGATGTATGGGATCTGGTTGATTTACCTGATAAGGTACGACCTCTTCAGTGCAAATGGCTTTATAAGATAAAGCATTTTGTAGAAGGACAACCAGACACCTATAAGGCACGACTAGTGGCCAAAGGTTTCACTCAAGTGCATAGATTGCATTATGATGAAATTTTTGCACCTGTAGTTATGCTGCGTTCCATTCGGATAATCTTAGCGATTGCCGCTTTTCATGACTCTGAAATTTGGCAGATGGATGTGAAAACCGCCTTCTTAAACGGTTATTTGAAGGAGGAATTTTACATGGTACAACCCGAAGGTTTCATTGATCCTAAAAATCCTAAGAAAGTGTGCAGGCTTAAGCGTTCCATTTGTGGACTTAAGCAAGCTTCTCGGAGTTAGAATCATCGTTTCTACCAGGTGATAAAAGAGAATGGTTTCACTCGATCGGTCGAGGAACCATGCTTGTATGTCAAGTCGAGTGGGAGTAAGATTGTCTTCTTGATATTGCATGTCGATGACATACTCTTGATTGGGAATGATATTCCTCTCTTATCTTCGGTAAAAGTATGGTTAAAGAACCATTTCCAGATGAAAGATCTGGGTGAGGCACAACGCATATTGGGGATCCGTATCTATATAGATAGATCACGACGGATGTTATCACTCAGTCAGGAGTCTTATATAGATAAGATTCTTGAAAGGTTCAGCATGACAAACTCCAAGAAGGGGTTCCTTCCAATAATTTCTGGGATGCACTTGAGTAAAGCTCAGGCACCCAAGACATCGGACGAGGTCGAGCGCATGAGTCATGTTCCTTATGCATCATCAATAGGATCGATCATGTATGCCAAGATATGCACACGTCCAGACGTGGCATATGCATTGAGTATGACGAGTCGGTACCAAGGCAATCCAGGTGAAACACACTGGATGGCTGTTAAAAATATCCTTAAGTACTTAGGAAGGACTAAGGATTGGGTATTAACTTATGGAGGAGATATTAAGCTATGCGCAATCGGTTACGCGGATGCTAGATTCCAAACGGATCGAGATGACTCGAAATCTCAGTCTGGATTCGTCTTTACTCTAAATGGCGCTGCGGTCAGTTGGAAAAGTTCCAAACAAAGTGTTATAGCAGATTCTACAACTGAGTCCGAGTACTATGCCGCTTTGGAAGCTGCAAAGGAAGCTTATACGGATGCATCAGTTCTTACAAGGACTAACCGTAGTTCCTAATTCGAATGACCCAATCACCATCTATTGTGATAATAGAGGTGCCATCTTCCAAGCTAAGGAGCCTAAGTCTAGCAACAAGTCTAGACATATACTTCGGAAGGCTCACGTGATCCGAGATTACGTGGAGCAAAAGGAGATAGTGATAGACAAGATTGCTTCGGATGACAACATCGCGGACCCTCTCACTAAACCGTTAAAATATGATAAGCATGAAGGGCACATTATTTCCACGGGAATTAAACGTGTTCCTGAGTTGTAGTAGCTGTTTACATGGATTAGATAAATGTATCTTTTTTCATATACGATTTATAACATCATCGTATTGTTTCATATTTTGTTTTTCATGTGGATTGTACGACAACATTAAACGTCACAAAGTGAACTGAATTACATTATATTTATTTTGGTCCGTAATCGCCACATGAGCTGATAACTCTGGCAATTATATTGTGAAGTTTATTGATGGTGGGTTCAACGAGGCATAAGCCAAACGGTTGACTGATCAATCACAGATGCGAGTTATAAAGATACCTCGTAGGACATCGTGACAACGTTATGGAGTCCTAAATGTGTAAGAATATTCGGTGCCAGGTCGTGGATTGGACGTCCATAGTGTTGCTAGAGTCGATTCTTTTGATTATCGACTGTCTCTTGAGATTAAGGCAGTTTTTGGGTGACTTTAGTTTCTTTCTCATGCTCGACCGTAACATGAGGCTAAGCAGATTTTTACTGGGTCATTTCATACTGTGCTTGTATCTGCAGGATTTGAGTTGAAAAAAATATCCAACCTTTATCAGGTTTTTTTATTTCTCAGGGCCACTCGAGGAGTTGTAACTGAAATGCATGGCCATGCTCGAATAATGATTCGTTTATCAGTTAGGTTACTCTCTAGTCGGGAAAACCACTCTTGATATTGATCGCTTGTAAAATACGACTTTTGTGAATACGGAATTTGCAAATTGTTTTACATTGAGTGGGAGAAATTTTGGATATGAGAATCGGTTATCGCACATACACTTGTAAGGACAAGTGGGAGATTGTTGGAGCTAGTGTCCTCCACAGTTAGTGTGATAAAGTGTATAAATCTCTTACAGGTTCACAGGGGTATACTTAGTATTCTTATCAGTTGATTAACGTTTATCGATAACGGTTGGCTTGATAGAAGTTTGACGTTATTGTCATTGTAATGGCGGTGATCAACTGGTCCCTAAAAGTCACACCTAAAGGATGTGTTTGAGAGATATGATTATATGAAAATATAATCATACTGATGCCTTATATGACTAAAAGGTTAGTCGATGTGTATGACTAAAAAGTTAGTCAATATAATGATGATACGATTATTTAATACGATTAAATAATGCTAGCTGAGACGAATTAAATGTTAATTCGTAATTGAATATAAACTGTTATATCTAATTAATGTATATAATGTAATTATTTAATACGATTAAATAATGTAAGCTTAAACGAATTAAATGTTAATTCGTAATTAAATATAAACTGTTATATTTAATTAGCAAATTATAAATATACGATATTTATAATTGACGTATATATTATATGATATTGTCATAATAAATGATGTCAGACCGGTATTAATAAATCGACTACAAAATGTTGTATGCACTTATTAATATGTGACAAATGACAATAATAATACATACACATATTATACATTAAATAAATAAAAGAGGAAGACTCCTATCTTGACTAGACTTCCTATAACAAGTAGAAGAAGAAGAGGGAAGACTCCTCCCTCTACTACACTTGTGTTGGACGGCCAAAAAGAGGAGTAGGAGAGTTTTATATAAACTCCTCTTCTCTACATAATTCATTATTCATAACTTGACACAAAAATTATCAGTAATTTTTGTATTCTTTCTAGCACAAGAAAAGGCATATCCCAGAGCATCTTGGGTGTAACAATTAGGAAAATATCGATCTCGATATTTGTTCTTAGGTCATATTGCTAGGACCAAAGGTTGATTCTAATCTTTATGCTTTTCGTTTCTGACTCGTATTTCATATATTATAATTTCGTTATAATCCTTAAATTTCATGTATGAAATATACCGATATTTCTCACAGAGAGGGGGCGTAGCCTCGACTTACCTTTATGGGACTTGAGCGCTAGCGAGAGGAAGCGAGAAGTAGGAGACTGAGCTTTTGGTAAGGGAAATGTAGAGTCTATTGATCGAATACGAAAGAGGGGGGGGGGGGGTGTGAATTGAGTATTAAAAACTAGCCCCACTTTTTCGATTTATATGATATGTAATTAATTATTTGATCTTATGAATTAAAATCAACTAATTAATTAATCAAAGTAAGCGCGAATAACGAAATAACGAAAAGTAAAGAGATAAGAGAGAGGCACACGATTTTTGAAGTGGTTCAGTTTCACACGTTGAAACCTACGTCCACTATTCTCGATTAATAATTTTTAGTACCTTTCTACGGATTACAAAAATTACCAACCCACTCGTATAATCAACACTATGATTATAACTCAAGGTGAGTATCGCTAAATACTCTATACTATCTTACGCTAATAAGAAAGTACTATATAACTCACACAGATTCCCGTTAAAGAATTGTAAGCTTATAATGGTGTACTATTATCCAATAACGTATTTCATTCAAGCGATTGATAATAATTGATGCACGACTCTTTTAAAAACAAACTCTAAAAATAATAAATATTTGCTCAAAAGTTTGCTTTAAAACGATTTTGGAAAATCAACACAAGTAAAATAATAGCCGTGTAAAATATGTGTATTTCGTGTGTTTTGCAATTAGTATGTGAATGAGTATTTATAGTAGTAGAATCATAGTAGATCTAAAACCCTAGTATAATATTTAATAAAGATACTTATCTTATCATAAAATAATATTTGCTTCTCTTTTAGAAATATCTTTATCTCAAAATATTATTTGGTTTATCTTATAGAAATATATTTATCTTAATATCTCAAAATATTGTTGTAAAGATATATTAGAATCCTAGATTAGGTAAACTAAGGAAACAACCTAGGTTGGCCGAAATCCTCTAGCTCACGAAACCCTAGGAGGCACGCAACCCTAGGTGGCACAAACTAGGTTTCACGAAACCCTAGATGGCTCAAACACTAGGTGGGCTAATTAGGTTAACAACAAATTGAGATAGAATATATTAGAAACCCTAGGTAGCATGACAACCCATAAGTTGTATTACTAACCAATAGAATCTCATAAATATATTCTCTATTAAAATATTTGATAAATATAAAAATACTCTTTCACTTTTGAAAACATTTCAAAACATTTTATTTCCAAAATCATGCATCAATATTTTATCATCCAAAGTCATAGACTAAAGCTATAACTTTTGAACATAAAATCTCTCGAATGGAATAGTTACCGAATGACGACCTATACTATCTAATCTTCACAAAGATCTTTAGTATACGGATCATCTCTTCATCTTGATCACAAAGACCCTCCATCTCGAGTCTTGTGTAGTTTATGTAGATCTTGTTTGAAGCGATTTTCTTTAAAGTTATACCTGGTTAGCTATAACTTCCATGTTCACTTCCAAAGTTATTCCTGAAGTTGTTATAACTTTGTCTCACAGACTTTATCAAAGTTATGCCTAACTTTGATCTTTCTTCTCATAATTGTTGCTAGCTATAATAAGACTAAAGCACACAATTACACGCATATGATATATCGAGTAAAACATATTATTACGTAAACATATGTCATTATCAAAACTATGAAATTGGTCCAACAAATTCCCCCTTTTTGATGATGACAAGTCTCATATGATTTCCTCTTAACAATGTGACTAAGTATGGTTCCCCCTCAACAAAGCACTCCAAAGTTATAGCAACTTTGATCGCAAGAACAAAACAACTTAGCCAAAGTTATAGCTTGAGAGAATTTAAGAGATAACGAGTCTTGACAAGGAGCAAGCTTAAGCAAAGACTCCAATCATATCATTTCTTCCCCCTCTTGGCATCATTGAAAAGACAAGAACAGAGACATGAAACGACTAGAATAACACATGTCAAGGCAAGACATAGAAATGCAAAATACGCAATATAAAATGATATATACCAAGGAAGATCAAGAGTAAATGTTAATTAAAACTACAAACCACAAAATATATTGTTAAGTGCCATTGGGCCGAATAGAACAATTGTTTAAACATGCCAAAATGGGCCGAATGGTTAAGTAGTTCAAGAATTAAACAAACAAGGATAAGAAGATTAAGGCTTATTGGGTTGACGGATTTTGTTAGGGTGCAACGTAACCGGGACAGGTGCGGTACTCAAGAGTAGAAAGACGATCAAGGCACGTCGACACATGATTAACTTGGGCGGTGAGGCAAACATCGAAGTTTCGAACCTTCAAGGAAAGAGCCTCCGTTGCATCAAATATAGTGTGCATACCCTCACGCATCTCCGAATCACTCTTCACCAATGCACCTCCTTGGCTAGTGTTCCCCATAGCCACGGTTTTTATAATTTATTTTTTCAACAACCGCATCAATTTTCTTATCTTGCACATCAAGGCGATCCATTACTTTTCCCATAAACACTTCCAATTTTGATTCGAGCCCCAAAAAAATCAGCCACTCTCGGGTTTATAACAACCGAAAACATTTTTTTTTTTTATGTCTTCACTAACACCCTCTTGTACCCTTTTTTTTATTAATCGACGCCTTTTTGTACCTTCAAGCACCGAACCCGACTCGGTTTGGGTTTTGGAGTTTAGGTGTTGGTGTTTCTGTAGAGTAGCCGTGTAGCGCCAACTCTATTCCTCTTTTTCCTTTTTTTTTTTAATTTGAATTTAGGTAGGAAAAGGAATCTTGGGTAGTTAATTGTTGGGATATGGTAAGGATAGAATTTGGTAAATAAAAATATATGGTTGGGTGATTTTATTTGGTAATTTCGGCTAACATGAAATACATGGGTAGAATTTGGCTCAATTTTGGAAAGTGAATAAGATAGGTTTTTTGGCAAATTTGTGGTTCATAATTCAATTTCCATAAAACACTCAATATGCAAGATACTTACGTAAAATATATTATATTAAACACAAATATACTAGCAATGAAATATGCGGACACAGTCATACAATCTCGTCTTATTCTAGCCAGTCACGCAGGTTCACAAAATAAATAAGATGAATTTAATTGCTACCGATTAAACCAATTTCCAACCGCAAAATCTCAAAACGTCTTCTCGCTAACGCCTTTGTTAAAATGTCAGCCCATTGATTGTCAGTACTACAAAATTCGAGTTTAATGTTGCCCTTTTCTACATGGTCACGCAAAAAATGATGTCTAATGTCTATATGCTTAGTACGAGAATGCTGAGCTGGGTTCTTAGAAATAATAATAGCACTCGTATTATCACAGAAAACAGGCATACAACCAACATTAACACCATAATCACATAGTTGTTGCTTTAACCAAAGTAGTTGAGAACATACCAGTCCTGCAGCGATATATTCGGCTTCTGCAGTAGATAACGCAACCGAATTTTGCTTCTTTGAGCCCCAAGTAATTATGCATGGTCCAACAAACGTAGCAAATTCAGAGGTACTTTTTCTATCTAAAGAACATCCCGCATAATCTGCGTCTGAATATCCTACTAGATCGAAATTGCACTCAAGTGGATACCATAAATATAAGTTAGATGTACCAATTAAATATCTCAAGATACGTTTAACTGCAATCATATGTGATTCCTTAGGACATGATTGAAATCTAGCACAGACACATACGCTGAACATAATGTCAGGCCTACTTGCAGTTAAATATAATAAAGAACCAATCATACCTCGATATGTAGTCTCATCTACGGACTTACCATTTTCGTCTAAGGTCAACTTTTTGTCAGTTACCATAGGCGTGTCCATTGGATGAGCGTTCTCCATACCAAATTTTCTGATTAGCTCCTTGACATATTTTTGTTGGTGAATCTTTATGCCTTCTTTGGTTTGTTGAATCTGCAATCCTAGGAAGAATTTCAATTCTCCCATCATGCTCATTTCAAATTCTGAGGTCATAAGATCTGAAAAATACTTGCACAATTTATTGTTAGTAGAACCAAAAATAATATCGTCTACATAAATTTGAGCAACAAGTAAATCAGAACCCTCGGATTTTAGAAATAGGGTTTTGTCGACAGATCCTCTCTTAAAATTGTTTTGTAATAAAAATTTTGACAATCTGTCGTACCAAGCCCTAGGCGCTTGTTTCAAACCATATAAAGCTTTGTCGAGTTTAAAAACGTGGTTTTGAAACTTGCTATTCAAAAATCCAGGAGGTTGTTCAACAAAAACCTCTTCTTCCAAATAACCGTTAAGAAATGCAGTCTTAACGTCCATTTGGAATAATTTCATTCCTTTGTGAGCTGCGAAGGCGATGAGCAATCGAATAGCTTCAAGTCTTGCTACTGGAGCGAATGTCTCGTTATAATCAATCCCTTCTTGTTGATTATAACCTTGAACGACCAATCGAGCCTTGTTACGAACTATAACTCCTGAATCATCCAATTTATTTCTGAATACCCATCGAGTACCAATCACAATTCGATTAGGAAGTCGTGGCACAAGGTGCCATACTTTATTACGTTCAAACTGTTGAAGCTCCTCTTGCATAGCCACAATCCAGTCGGATTCTGCAAGAGCTTCCTTTATGTTGGTGGGCTCTATGGTAGACAGAAAAGAATAGAATGAACAAAAGTTATTTAATTTTCGCCTCGTTTGAACTCCCTTATTCAAACTTCCTAGGATACTATCCATAGGATGAGAACTCTTATATTTCCATTTCTTAGAGTTCCTAGGCTCATCATCATCTGATGAACTTTCACTTTTCCTCAAATGATTCAGAATCAAGATTGGTTCCCCCTGAGTTGGACTCTGGGGTTATAGCTGAAGTTGGTACAACTTCAGTTACACCATCTTGGTTCTGGTTCAAAGTTATAGCATCATCAGCTATAACTTCAGTTTCCTTTTCCTTGTTTTGAGAAGAGACATTCGTATCATCAACAATTGTCTCAGTTCTCTGTTCAAGGTCATTTGCGGATTTATCAAGTTCATCATTGATTCCTTCAATAACTTCTTCATTATTATCTGGCTCGTCTTCCCTTGAAAGGCGAAAGTCTGGATCATTCATGTCTTCTTCTTCATTCTGTTCAACTTGTTCAGGCACATTATCTTCATCAAATACAACATGAACACTTTCTTCTATGCACAACGTTCTTTTGTTAAAAACTTTAAAAGCTTTACTATGATTAGAATAACCAACAAACACAGCTTCGTCACTTCGTGGATCAAATTTGCTCAAATTACTTTTTTCATTATTATGGACAAAACATTTACTCCCGAAGCAACGAAGGTGAGCTATATTGGGTTTTCTCCCTCTTAAAAGTTCATAGGGAGTCTTTTTGAGAATAGGTCTAATCATAGCTCTATTGTGCACATAGCATGCAGTACTTATGGCTTCTGCCCAAAAGCTCTTAGGAAGGCCACTACACAAAAGCATAGTGCGGGCCATGTCCTCTAATGTTCTATTCATACGTTCCACGACACCATTTTGTTGTGGGGTTCGTGGTGCAGAAAAGTTATGTCCTACACCATTCTCCCTACAATATTCTATAAAAGCTTGATTATCAAATTCGGTGCCATGATCCGTACGAATGGAAACTAACTTTTTATCATACTTGTTTTGGGCGAGCTTCATTAGTACTACAAACTCATCGAAAGTTTCATCTTTAGTAAATAGAAAGATAGGCCATACATACCTGTAGTAGTCGTCGACTAGGACGAATACGTACCTTGATCCACCGCGGCTTCTAACTTTCATAGGTCCACATAGATCCATGTGTACCAACTCAAGTGGACGCTCTGTACTTACTACTCTTTTCGGTTTGAATGAAGATCTAACTTGTTTGCAACTGGCACATGAGTCACACATCTTTTCTTGTTCGAATTTGATTGAGGGAAGACCCTCAACTAAATCCCAAGACTTAAGTTTCTTTAAAATCGTTGGACTGATGTGTGCAAACCTCTTGTGCCACAAGCATGAATCATCCACAGTGACTTTCATGCACGTAAAGGAACTTGTAGTGACTGTGTTTAAATCAATCATATACACGTTCCGTTTACGTAAGCCTTCTAAGATAACAGTACTAGTACCTTCAATTATGATGCGACAAACATTTGAATGAAAAACGACTTTATTTCCTTTGTCACATAATTGAGAGATACTTAGTAAGTTATGCTTAAGGCCATCTACCAGATATACATTATTAATAGCATGTGAAGAAGATATACCAATCTTACCTACACCGATTATGTTGCCCTTCTTGTTGTCTCCAAAAGTGACCTTGCCACCGTTGAAGGGTTCTAGTGAAAGAAATAAATTCTTGTTTCCAGTCATGTGTCTCGAACATCCACTGTCGAGATATTATAGATTGTTTTCTTTCACTATTATCTGCAAGAGAATCAAATACAGCTTTTAGGTACCCACACTAAGTTGGGTCCTTTGTGGTTAGTGACTCTATGTATTTGATCCTTCCTAACCCATACCTGTTTGACAATTCTTTTCTTCTTAGGATAGGGTTTGCTAGGTTTATTATATTGTTTGTTATTGTTGTGACGCACATTAGGTTTAAACGACTGCTTCTGATTCACATTAGGTTTAGATTTTGAAGGTACAGATGTGTAATCGAAAGCCATGTCATAAAACCATCTAAACTCATTATCTCTAACCTTATCACGTTGAGGTTCAGATTCGGACTCACTAGACACGTCATGCTCTTTCACAAAATCAGTTTGATTTTTGTTGTCGTTAACATATTTAACACAATTATCTTTAACATGACCGTTGTGACCACAATAATTGCAAATCAGATATTCTGAAAGATTGACATACTTCCTTCTTCTGAAATCACGGTCAGAAGTAGTGGATTTGCAGTTATCATGGTCTCTACGACTATAGCATTCATGACCTAGACCCATCTTCATGTTATTATTAGATTGTTCGGTAAGGAAGTCTAAGACCTTCTGACTTCCTTCCCACTTATCATGACCTTTTCGTGCATGTAGGAGCAATTCCTTCAAAGACTGAATTTCTTTTTCACACGACGAATGGTCTATATTTGAGTCTTTGGAGGGATTGTTCTTTTTGAAATTTTCACGAAAATCATTGAAACGTTTGTTCAAGATAAGTTTCTCCTCATTGTGTTGACTTTTGGCTTGGGAGAATTCAACCTTTATATCTTTCAATTGCTGAGAGAGAAAGGAGTTTACTTTCTCGTGATCAAGGATAACAACTTCCTTTGCCTTAGCCTCAGATTGTAAAAGCTCATTGATTTTCTTCAATTCTAAAGTTATAGCTTCATTAGCTATAACTTTGGCTTGAAGATGCTTAATGTTGAGCTTCAACTCTGAGATTATAGCTTCATTAGCTATAACTTTAGACTCAATAGCTTCTTTCTCAACATTTGTCTTGTCTGAAGTTATAGCTGAAGTTGCCATAACTTTAGACTTGAGCTTTTTAGCTTTGGCCTTAAGAAGTTGGTTTTCCTCAGCAATGTCAAGAATTTGTTCTTTAAGATCTTTTAATTCTAGACTCTGCTCATGACAATGAACTAAGGCTTCTTCAAAATACTTAATTAAAGACTTCTTAGATAAATTCTTAACTTGCTTTTTAAGTTCAAGATGACTAACCTCTTCATCATCTTCTGAATCTGGTTCTGAATCTGAGTTGCCAACAAGACACCTCTCGGATTCGCTTTCATTGTCACTGTCAGAAATTAGGTCAAGACTGACGTTGCTTAGACACAAGTTGGCGACTTCCTCTTCCTCTGCCTCGTCGTCCTCTGTGTCGAGATCTCCCCAGCAATAAGCCATCATCACTTGCTTGAATTCCTTCTTGGTTTTGTCTCGTTGATTTTTGTCTTTGATTTTCTTCCATGTGGGGCAATCTTTGATCATGTGATCAGTATCCCCACATTTGAAGCAACCACGACTTGAAAGAGACCCTTTTGACTCAATTGGCTTCTTGTAAGATTTGTTGGTGTTATTGTTAAACGTTTTCCCTTGTGGTTTATTAAAGAATTTTTTCTTAAAACGTCTAGCAAATAACACTGTTTCATCTTCAAGATCCAAATCATGTCTTTCACTGGATTCGGCTTGTAGAGCCACTTTCTTGCTATTACTATCATTTGCCTCATCTTCATCAAGAGTAATCTCGTGAGCCATTAGGGTTCCAAGTAGCTCTTGATAAGATAGGTCAGATAGGTCTTTACATTCCTCAATTACCGTCACCTTAGGTCTCCATCGTTTAGATAGCCTTCTAAGGATCTTCCTGGCAATTTCCTCGGAGTCAAAAGTTTTTCCAAGATTTTTCAATTCATTAATGATACTAGAGAAGCGAGTGGACATGCTGTCAAGCGATTCATTTTGTTCCATGGAGAACAGTTCATATTTTCGCATAAGTAGTGCAATACGTTGCTTTTTTACAACAGTTGTCCCCTCATAAGCTAACTCAAGACCATCCCATATTTCCTTGGCAGTAGAACTAGATGAGAAACGATCAAATTCAGTATGAGTTATGCCATTTTGCAACAGACTAATAGCCTTTGAATTTTTCTCAGCTTTCTTATAATCTGCCTCAACATAGTCATCTTCTTTCTTTTCGATGGAAGTGCCAGTGGCCGTTCCAAGCATGATCTTATTAGGACCATTCTTAATGATTAGCCAACACTCCCAATCGTTACCCTTTATGAAATGGGTCATCATATTTTTCCATAGACTGTAGTTCATCCCATCGAATACAGGACACTTCAGATGTTTGGAATCCAGTAAAATAAAATTAAATGCAGCGGAAAATAAATAAAAATAAAAAGATAAATGGATCAGACTCCTTGCTGTAAGGCAATCAAGAGCACGAGGCTCTGATACCAATTGTAGAGTCTATTGATCGAATACGAAAGAGGGAGGGGGGGGGGGGGAATTGAGTATTAAAAACTAGCCCCACTTTTTCGATTTATATGATATGTAAT
>JAIUZE010014437.1:0-27162 GCA_022085475.1 Heliosperma pusillum | reverse complement strand
TAAATCTTCGTTTGCGTCCGGGTTGTTGGCCCCGCTGCCTCTCCGTCTCTTTAGTGCTCCTGCCGCTGCCGCTTTCCCTTTTCCTTGTCCCGCCATTGTTATCAAGCTTTTTCCCAAAAAAAAAAAATTGCTCAAGGAAGCTTCTAAAACGATTAAGAACACTAGAATAACCTTCAAATAGCCCCAAAACAACTTTCTAGTGGAGTAGAAAGCAAAAAAACTAACCCAAAAATAGATCTTAATCTCGGATTTTTGAAAACCTAAGGTTAAAAATCGAATTTTTTGGGTTTTTTTGGTGTTTGGAAGACAAAAAATGGTTGTCAATGTGTTATTAATTGAAGGAGGAAGCTTTTTGTGACAATTTGGGAGAGATTTGAGTGAGTTTGGTGAGGATTTGAGGGAGATTTGATGATTTTTGGAGAGATAAGGGTTTGTGTGTTGTGTTTGTGTTTGTGGTGGTTGAAGATGAGTGAATGGAAGAAAGGAGATAAGAAAGAATAAGGGTATCTCGGCTCAATCACTTCACGACCGTGAAAATGGGTTCACGACCGTGAGATCCCATTTCACGACCGTGAGACTCATGTCACGACCGTGACTTGTTCAAGATAAGCTACTGCATTGTTTTTCACAGTTTCACGACCGTGAAGTGCCATTTCACGACCGTGAAACCTAGAACTCGTGATTTCCTTAGCTTAGCTTCAAAATCTTCACCCTTTGCTCGGTTTCTCGCTTCTTCTTTAGCATTCCGCTACGTTTCTTTCATTTCAACTTACGAAAACAATCACAAACACATTAAATCCCTCCCTCACACTCTCTTTGACAAAAATTACACTAAAAATGTACAAAATTAACTAAGTAACGGGAAATTGATTTAATTAACGATTCAATTAGCCAAACAAAAATTCGACCTTATTATCGTCAATTTAATCGATTTCCATGCAAACTATAATCTATCGAACACTAGTCAAATGAGTTAGGATTATATACAAATTTGTGATTCTTAGGGGACTTCACAAAACCCGTTTTTGTTCAAAAATTAATGAGGAGTAGTCGGCATGAGGTACAAAGCCTCGACTACTCCTATAAGAGAACCTTCCTTATAAAGCTTGATTCGTTGCCCGTTCACTTTGAATTTTTGACCATCTTTGCTTGCCAACTCAAAGTCCCCATATTTCCCTACCTCGGTGATCAAGAATGGTCCCGACCACCGGGATTTGAGCTTACCGGGAAATAGCTTGTACCTTGAGTTGAATAGAAGAACCTTGTCTCCACATTGGAGATCCCTTTTGAGGATCTTCTTGTCATGAATGAGTTTGGTCTTTTCCTTGTAAGATTGGGCATTTTCATAAGATTTGAGCCGGAACTCCTCAAGCTCTTGTAATTGGAGTAATCTCTTGTCACCGCTCAATTTTGCATCAAGATTTAGTTCTTTGATCGCCCAATATGCTTTGTATTCGAGCTCTATGGGCAAATGGCAAGACTTGCCATACACCAACTTATAAGGCGACATTCCAATAGGAGTTTTGAATGCCGTCCTATATGCCCATAATGTGTCATCGAGCTTTGAACTCCAATCCTTACGGTGCTTTGAGACCACTTTTTCAAGGATAGATTTGATTTCTTTGTTGGAGATTTCGACTTGCCCACTTGTTTGGGGATGATACCTTAAACCGGTACGATGATGAACACCATATTTAAGAAGTAGTGAGTCAAGTCGTTTCTCATGAAAGTGCTTTCCTCCATCACTTATTAGAGCTATAGGTACTCCAAACCGGGGAAAAATAATCTTCTTTAAGAAATTGATGACAACTTTGGCATCGTTGGTAGGGGAAGCCACTGCCTCCACCCATTTGGACACGTAGTCTACGGCCACAAGAATGTACCTATTCCTTCTTGAAGAAATAAAGGGGCCTTGATAATCTATTCCCCACACATCAAACACTTCCACTTCAAGAATCCCCCTTTGGGGCATCTCATTCCTCCAAGAAATGTTGCCGGTGCGTTGACAAGCATCGCAACTTTGGACAAAGTGCTTGACATCATGGAACATAGAGGGCCAAAAGAACCCGGATTGAAGTATTTTAGCAACGGTTTTGCTTGCCCCATGGTGCCCTCCATAAGGAGAGGAGTGGCATCCCTTCATGATTTCATCATACTCCCATTGTGGAACACATCTTCTATACATCCCATCGCCACACTCCTTGAACAACAAAGGATCATCCCAAAAGTATCTCTTGGCTTCAAATAAAAATCTCTTCTTTTGATTGTGGTTGATGCCCGGTGGAAGAACACCACCCACAATATAGTTGGCAAAATCCGCAAACCAAGGTGCTTGATTTTGGATTGTTTCATGAATTGCAAAGAGAAAATCATCCGGGAATGAATCGTTGATAGGCATGTCATCCTTACTTCCATCATAGCTTAGCCGGGACAAGTGGTCCGCCACCGCATTTTTCGCACCCTTCTTATCTCTTATCTCCAAATCGAATTCTTGTAAGAGAAGGATCCATCTAATGAGGCGGGGCTTAGCTTCTTTCTTGGCAAGTAGATATTTGAGTGCGACATGGTCCGTATACACAATGACTTTGGAGCAATCAAGTACGAACGGAACTTATCAAGAGCAAAAATAATGGCAAAAAGCTCTTTTTCCGTCGTTGCATAGTTGACTTGTGCCTCATCAAGGGTCTTGCTAGAATAGTAAATGGCATGCAAAGCTTTATCCTTCCGTTGGCCAAGAACCACGCCAACGGCATAATCGCTTGCGTCGCACATCACCTCAAATGGCAATTCCCAATCCGGGGATTGCATGACCGGAGCCGAAATAAGAGCTTCCTTGATCCTATCAAATGCCTCAACACACTCATTAGTAAAATGGAAAGGGGTATCCTTGAGGAGAAGTTGTGTAAGTGGTTTAGCAATTTTGGAGAAGTCCTTGATGAACCGGCGATAAAAGCCGGCATGACCAAGGAAGCTTCTCACCCCTTTGAGATTTGAAGGTGGGGGTAATTGCTCAATCACTTCCACCTTTGCTCTATCAACTTGGATACCCTTTTCCGAAATAAGATGACCGAGAACCACCCCTTCATTAACCATGAAGTGGCACTTCTCCCAATTCAAAACAAGACTAACTTCTTCACATTTTTGCAACACCAAGGACAAATTATGCAAGCACAAATCAAAATCTTTCCCATATACACTAAAATCATCCATAAAAACTTCCATGATAGATTCAATGTAATCGGAAAAAATGCTCATCATGCATCGTTGAAATGTAGCCGGGGCATTGCAAAGACCGAAAGGCATTCTCCTATAGGCAAAAGTGCCATAAGGGCATGTGAATGTGGTCTTAGATTGGTCAATCGGGTCAATTGGGATTTGGAAGAATCCCGAATATCCATCTAAATAGCAAAAATACTTGTTTGAGGCAAGTCTTTCTAAGAGTTGGTCAATGAAGGGAAGGGGGAAATGATCCTTTCTTGTTGAGGCATTCAACCTCCTATAGTCTATGCACATTCTCCATCCCGTCACTAACCTAGTGGGCACTAGCTCATCTTTATCATTCTTCACTACCGTGGTGCCACCTTTCTTTGGCACCACTTGCACGGGGCTAACCCAATCGGAGTAAGAGATTGGGTAGATGATCCCGGCATCTAGTAGCTTCATGACTTCACCTTTGACAACCTCTTGCAAGGTGGGGTTTAGTCTTCTTTGGGGTTGCCTTCTTGGCTCATGGTCATCTTGCATATGAATTCTATGCATACACAATTCGGGGCTAACCCCCTTCAAATCATCCAAGCTATAGCCTATGGCTTTCTCGTGTTTTCTCTACACACACAACAATGCATTCAATTGATCATCATCAAGGCTAGCATTTACAATTACCGGTTTGCACTTCGACTCATCAAGATAAGCATATACTAAGTTAAAAGGAAGGGGTTTAAGAGAAGGAGCTTGTACCTCTACCGCGATGTCTACCGCACAAGAAGTTTGGATGATAGACTCAAGTCTTAAGAGTTGTTCTTCATCAAGCTCTTCTCCCTCCAAAGTTGCTTCAAGCAAGTCGAACTCAAACCCATGTAGCTCCTCCATGATATCCCTTGGCTCTAAAGTCAATATAGCCTCCAAAGGGTCCCTCATATAGAAGCTAGGTGTAACTTCTTCAACGAAGGCATCAATAATGTCAATGAAATAGCATGCTTCTCCAAGATTGGGGGCTTTCATGGCATTTTGCAAGTTGAATGTAATTTTCTCATCCCCCACTTCAAGAGTAAGCCTCCCTTGTTTCACATCAATCACCGCTCCGGCGGTGTGCAAGAATGGCCTCCCGAGAATAATGGGGATTTGAGAATCCTCCGCCATATCAAGAACAATAAAGTCCACCGGGATGAAAAATTTCCCAATTCGAACCGGGACATCCTCCAACACACCCAAAGGTTGCTTTGTTGATCGGTCCGCCATTTGAAGTGTAATGTTTGTGCATTTAAGCTCTCCCATGCCAAGTTTTTCACATATGGAGTATGGCATCACACTCACACTAGCTCCCAAATCACACAAGGCCTTGTCAATGGTAATGTTGCCTATGGTGCATGGGATGGAGAAACTACCCGGATCCTTCAATTTTGGAGGGGTTGGGTTTTGTAGAAATGCACTACATTCACCGGTGAATGCCACGGTTTCAACTCCACTCAATGACTTCTTCCTTGTAAGAATGTCCTTCATAAATTTTGCATAGGCGGGGATTTGAGTGATGAGGTCGGTGAAAGGAATAGAGACCTCCAAGTTCTTTACAATTTCCATGAACTTGCCTAGTTGCTTATCAAGTTTTGTCTTGGCTTGTCTAGAAGGAAAAGGTAGCCTTATCACAATAGGCTCCTCAACCTTCTTGTTTGTTGTTATCACATCATCATTCTTTTCAACAACAACTTGCTCACTTGAAGAGCACTCTTCCTCCTTATCATCCAATTCAACAACCTCAATTTCAATTGGCCCATCATCTTCCACTTTGTCTCCCTCTCCATTATCATCTTCAATTGGCATTCTTGGCCCCTCATAACTCTTTCCACACCTCAAATGTATGGCATTGGCGGTTTCATTTCTAGGTGGGTTACCTTGAGGAGGTAATTGACCCTTTCCCCTAGAGGAACTCCCCGAGGCTATTTGAGTCACTTGAGTTTCAAGCATTTTATTGTGGGCAAGGATGTTATTGATGATAATATCTTTGGCTTGGTTATCTTTTTGCAATTGGAGAATCGCTTTGTGAATGTCCAAGTTTGGATCCCCAACTTGTGGTTGCATGGGAGGTTGATTTTGTGGTGGTGGGTTGTATTGATTTTGGTTGTATTGTGGTTGATTGTAGGAAGGTTGGTTTTGATTGTATTGTTGTCTTTGAAAGTTTTGTTGATTGTTTCTCATGGGTGGGGCAACATATGGTTGTGGTTGAGGGTTTTGAACATTTTGGCTTTTGTATGAGAGATTTGGGTGGTTCTTTGTGTTCTCATTGTAGAAGTTGGAGTAAGGGGTTCCTTGCCTATAAGATTGAAAGGCATTTACTTGTTCCACGGATCCTCTACATTCTTGAGGATCATGACCAAATGTTCCACAACATTCACAAACCCCTTGAGGTAAGCTTGGTGCCATCACCATAGCATTCACTTGTTGCATAGGAGGTTGAGTTAATGAACTTTGAGCTTGTTGGAATAGAGTCGTTTGTTGGTCCATTTTGAGGCTCATTGCTTCCATATAAGAGCTAAGTTGAGCTCCAAAATCGGCTCCCATTTGGGTAACGGAGCTCACTTCATGTCTTCCCCTAGGAGTTTGCCTTGGCCTACTAAACTGTGAGTTATGGGCCGCCATCTCCTCTATCCTTGCCCAAGTTTGAGCATCATCTACTTCCGTGAACCTTCCATTTGATCCCATGTTCAAAATTCCTCTAGCATCTTCATAAAGTCCATTCCAAAATTGTTGCACCAAGAACCACTCACTCAAACCATGGTGAGGGCAAGAACGAATAATCTCCTTGAATCGGTCCCAAGCTTCATAGAGTGACTCTTCATCCCTTTGCTTGAACCCGGTTATCTTAGCTCTCAACATATTTGTCTTTTCCGGTGGATAGAACTTTTGATAAAAAGCTAGAGCTAGCTTCTTCCATGAGTCAATACCTAGAGCGACCTTGTCAAGACTCTTCAACCATCGTTTTGCCGCTCCAATAAGAGAGAAAGGAAACAAGACCCATCGGATTTGGTCTTGAGTCACTCCCGTTTGAGAAACGGCATCACAATAATCACAAAAAGTCTCCATGTGTAGATGAGGGTCTTCACTTGGCATACCTCCAAATTGGTTTCTCTCTACCAATTGGATAAAAGCGGTTTTAGCAATGAAATTTCCGGTGAGATTTTGTGGTACGGGGGTGGTGTTTGGAAGAGTATCCTCCGTGGGAATGGAGTGAGATGAGAATTTAGGCATTGTTAGAAGAGTGGGTGGTTGGATGTCTTGTGGGATGGTTGGTGGGATTCCAAAAGGATTCACAAATTCCGCAATCGGCACAATATCCTCCCAATTCTCTACACTTGGATGCTCAATATCTATCTCGTTACTTTCCCGAATTTCCCTTTCTTCAATTGAAGGTAAAAGCTCCTCCGTTGTGATAATCGGGTTTGAAGAAGAGCCTCTACTTGCGGTTTTGAAGACTTTGCGAAGTCTCCTAAAGGTCCTTTCGATCTCGGGATCGATTGGAGGTTGATTCTTTGGGGGAGCTCGCCTGGGCATACAAGAAAACTAAATGTAAACGGTGAGAATGCTTTGAGAAACTAGGTTTCTCAAGACAAGAGGCAAAAAACTAAAGCAAACTAAAAACAATCAAATTAAACATACACCGTCCCCGGCAATGGCGCCATTTTGATGCAGTGAAAATAGTTGTGAAGTAGGGATGTCGATCTCAGGGACGGTTGTTGCTTAGAAATGATCTAAAGTCTACTAAAGTCTCTTGCAAGTCACAAAGTAATTGGGTTTGGGTTTGTTGACTAAACTAAATAACATCAATTAAAAGCAAATAAAAACAACAAAAGGAGTCTAAGACTAGAAAGATTGGATTTTTATCAAATAAGGGGGAAAACTAGGGTGAGTGGGTTCATATGGGTAGTAAAGTCGAGTGAAAGGGTCGGGTCTAATAGTTGAAAAGTCATCTAATCTAGGAAGGTGAATTGAGGCTTTCGTTCTTACAATTCCTCCTCAAACCGACTCTAACTAGCTATCGCGTCATTAGATACGGCTCGCCAAACTAGCGGTTCTACGAAAAACCACGACTTTCGATCTTATGGTATTCGAAACAAACAAAAGAATCATGCAAACTAGAGTAGGCATTTCATCAAACAAGTTATAAGCATAGCATGGAGATAAGACAATAATCAACTATTAAGCCCAACAAGAACACATCAACTCATACTAGTACCCATAATCCCCCACATAACCCTAGCAAGGTTTCTACTCACTCATATGTAAAGAAAATTCAACACTAATTAAGGATTGCAAAATGAAATCAACAACAATAAACATTTTTCTAATTAACAATAAGTAAATGACAAGAAATGAAATGAAAACTTAATTAAAGGCAAGATTAAGTAGAGGAATTATACCAACTTGGAGAAAGATTAGAACTTTGATATAAATACCAAGATTTCGTCACAAATCTTTGCATATAACTCAAGTTCATACACTAAACCAAGTCGAAATCACTAATTAACCGACTAATTTGCTTAATTAAGAAAGATTAATACAAGATTAAATACTAATTATATGAAAGTTTCAGATCTAGGGTTTCGTGCCCTTTAATTACATAAGAGGGTCTATATATAGGTTTACAAAATGAAGGAAAGATGGGCCTCGAGAAGCTTCATGGACTGACAAAGTCACGACCGTGAAATGGGTTTCACGGTCGTGAAAGACGTCTCACGACCGTGAAACTCCATTTCACGGTCGTGAAGGAGTTGGCAGAGCAAGGTCATGTTTCACTGATAAGTCACGACCGTGAAGTTCATTTCACGACCGTGACATAGGTTTCACGACCGTGAGATGAGTTTCACGGCCGTGAAACCAAATCCACGATAATCAAGCTTCTTGGGCATGCATCTCACGACCGTGAGATGCATTTCACGACCGTGAGATGGTCATTCTCCTTCTTCCTTCGCTTGACTTTGTTGTTTCCTTCTCGGTTTCGCTTGCCTTGACTCGGGAGGGCTTTGGCGCGTCGAGTAGGGCCCCCAAGGGTATGTGGGGCCCCCAAGGTGTGCCGTGGGTCCTCCGAATGATTCACCTTCTTCTTTGTTGATCAAAAGTAGGTAGAAATCGCCCCAATTGACGGTTTACCTACAAAAGCACGATAAAAGCAAGAAATATGCTAGAAGAAGGTAAACCACGTAGAAACGCTCCTAGGGAGCATTAAAGGCAAACAAAACGAGATAAAAGGGGTGAAAATGTGGGGTGAAATGACACTATATCAATAAGTGTTTAGAATACTAAACCTTTAAGCACAAATTCAAGCATAGTGACCTTAGTAAAACATTGTCATGCTATATTTTGAGCACAAATGGATGACATTAAGCATAACAATATGTTACTAAGATGAACAACATATACTTAAATCATGAGCTTGGCTACTACCTAAAGGTACTAATGCTAACTTAACATGACAAGATCATAAGCTCATAGTATAAAGCATGAATTCAAGCATCATACTACCACTTAAATATAAGTTGTTAACATATAGCAAGGATGAGTATCCTAATTAGCAAATGAGCATCCAAATCAAAGTAATCATCCTAATTAATCACTAGAATTCACTCTATAGCATGTAAGAATCATTAGAAATCCAATTTAAACAAGTTTTGCAATCAAAATAGAGAACCCCCAAATTGAGTTAGGGTTTGTTCATGTTGGATTTCTGAAAAATATAGAGAGATTGAAGTAACTAAAGTAGAAATAACTTACTTGATGATGCTTAGAAATTGCCCTTGATGAACTATAGGAACAAATTTTGCAGGAATAGACTAAGAATTGAAGGTTTTGAGAGAATTTTGAGCTTTGAAATTGAAGAACACGGGTATAAGGTAGCAAGCAAAGGGTAGCAAATGGGTTTTATAGAAGAAAATAGAGTAAAACACGAAACAGGCCATTTACCCGATCGGGTAAGCATGGATCCGATCGGGTAAGTTCGCTGATCCGGTTTTTGTTTCTTTTTTCTTTGCCACTTGCTCTTAACTTTTGGCTATGTCCTTGAACATATTTACTAACCTTAGTAATCTTGACAACTTGGGCCAAGGATAGCTCCGTCTTGTCTCAATAGGTCCTCCGATTCTAGGTACGAAAAACTATTGATGAAACATGCATAATAACAAGTAAAAATGAAAAATTGTTCCTAACTATTACAACACAAAATCCAAAAATAAAGTCCAAATAGAATAGTCCAAATTAAGATCATTGTCTAATAAATAAATGAAAAAAAAATGCATAAAGAAAAAGTAAAGAAAAAGACGGGTTGCCTCCCGACAAGCGCATTTTTGAGTCATGCTGAACTTTGTTGTACTATCCCCCCTTAAGCCTTATGAAGGGATTTGAGCTCCTTGTGAATTAATTGATAGGCTTTACATAGTGGTTTCAAAACCTTCGGCGAAAAGCGATGACAATCTCTTCCCACACCATTGGTCTTGTGGCTTCCTTTAAACGACGGGTGATCCCCCATTTAGCTTCTCCCTTTAGTGATAAAGGAAAGAGAATTTCTCTAATTTGATTTTGGGTGAATCCCTCCCTCATAAAGGTTTGACATAACTCACAAAAGGTTTGAAGATGGTGCGACGGGTTTTCGTTCGGTTTTCCACTAAATTGGTTACCCTCTATGAGAGCAATCAAAGTCAAATGGACCCTTAGGATCCCACTAGCGAGCTCAAAAACCCGGTACCTTGGATCTTCCCTTGTTAGTACCATTTTTGTCTACCTATAAGAAAAACACAAAAGAGAAAGTTAGAAATGAACTTGGTACGGTTGCACCTAGAAAATGGTAGAATTGATAAATAAAAACCAACAATACATAGATAAACAAAACTGTGCTCCCCGGCAACGGCGCCAAAATTTGATCAGTTTCTGTCGCGGTCCCGATACAAAAATAATTACCCGCACTTAGGCTAACAACATAAGGAATGTAATTAGGGAAGTAGGGTGTCGATCCTCAGGGAGTACGTGTTACCTATGAATTGCTATGGATTGATTTTCATTTAAGTTCGAGTCACTTTAGGTGTTTGTCTAAACTATTAACATAAAATAAAATGACAAGTATATAAATGACGATATGTAAATGACAAATATGTAAATTGCAAATGAAAAACTCATAACAGAACACTTACCCGATCGGGTTGTCACGTACCCGATCGGGGAAACCCTCTGATCCGAATAACAACAACTAAATTCTATCTAAAGACGATATTTAAATGACAATATTGAAAGCCTAACTAACTAAACTAATAAACTAGATAATAATAATGAAGTAAACTATCTAAGAACGGAAATGGAAAGACGATAAAGTAAACTAACTAGATAACAATAATGTAAACTATCTAAAACGGTAAAGTAAACTAATTAATCAAGTTGAAATAGTGAAAGAGAAATACATGTAAAACTAATTAAAAGTCTCATAGATACCAATATTAGAATTACTATGATTGTCTAGGCCTTGTAGCGGTTTATTCCTTCCGGATTCGTACCGACCTTTTAGTGGGTCCTAACGTCCTTTCAGCATGGTTAAGTCACTAAACCCCTATTGGTAGTCCTAATTCCTATCCCAACTCTCGTTATAAATATAGAAATGACTAATACAAACAATTGTTTATGGCCACTAAACATAGTTATAGAATTTGACACGACCAAAGGAAGAAACAATTTAGATGGTTCAATTGGTAACTACTCTTCTTTTAATTCATTTAACTCGTAAATCATTTCAAATATTACAAGTCTATTTATTTTATTTACACAATGATAATTTTACAATATTAGAATTAATCTAATTTATGTGATTATGTGATTAAGTAAATTAGCAAGAAAAAGATGTATGAAATTAGACTATGAAATATAAATACTAAAGTTATTATGGTGATTATATTAACAATGATTCTAATGACAATTTTTAGGATTATATGATTAGGTAAATTATAATGTGACATGCTAAATATTATTTTGGTTTTAACTAGATTAATTTTAGATTGATTTCCTAATAATAACAATATTATGAAAATGATACTAGTGAGATTATAATTCATGATGATTAGAATTGCATAAGTAAATCAAGATTAGAGAATGACCGAGTTGGAATATGAGTATATAAGAACGAAAGTAAGAACAAATATCCAATAAAAAAAGCTATGAAAACACTAGAGAAATACTAAGAAATAAACTATAAAAACTTGTAAGAAAGTGTGCTAAAAGATATGTAAAGATGATAATAGATTATATGAAAGTAAGATGATAATAGATAATTGGATGATAATTGTGTGTGATGATCATTGGCTTTTATAGGGATGCATGGCTGCTGATCCCTCGTCCAAATTCGTACCCTAGTCAAAGCATTAATGCACACATTTAAGCTCAGATTGAAGAAGAGCCAAGTAACGTTCACTTGCAGAAATACCCAATCGGGTATTGGGCAATCCGATCGGGTTTTTGTGTAAGATGGATTTTCCGTCTTTTCATCTTAGGCACGGAATCCTATGCCTTGGTCTTGGTCAATGCACTACGGAATTGGGCTTGGGCTGATCTTTCTCTTGACTTGGGTTGAGGTTTCCTTTTAAAGTTCAAAGCCAAAATCCAAATTGAGTCCATTCGAGGAAAGATGTAGCGGAATCGTAATCAAATCATAAAATGGCTATCATCAATTCCTTGAAAACTGGTATCCTAGTGTCTTTGCTCCATAAAGTAGGAAAATATAGCAAAACCGCTTCATTTCCTAGAAAACGAGTCAAAACACGCAAAACAACTAGAATAGAAATATTAGCTCGTTAATCACTTAACAAAGTGCATAAATCGTATAGAAATCGACCTAAAACGGGGGATAAATCAGTACAAAATATCACTTATCACTCATCCAGGCCAACGCCTGCTAGCTCATACCCGAACCCAAAATACCACAAGCAAAAAGCCATCCAAGCAAGCAACCTGTTTATCCATGAAAAACATGAACGCCACAATCAGTGGGGAGTAACTCCGGGTTCTCCCAGCCATATCACATTAAACGTACATAAACGGAAATACGAAAGTAAAAACATGCATATATAGATATACATGTGAAATACGAGAAGGATATATAGGCAATTCAATATATGAGAATATAGGTACATAAGGTACAAATCGGTAACCATCATATTATAGATAGACTCGGGGAAGACACCCTTAGCCAACTATATACTCACTAGGGCTTACATCTCACCGTTAGCGGCATATACTTGATAAGATAGAGACTCAATATATAAACTACGTCAATCATCTATTTCATGCAAGAGTCCAACTTAGTATTCACGTATAATTCATCATACAAACAACCATCCAATCATACGGATATAACAACATAATCTCTCACGGTAAATGGCACGCACTAGCATCGTGTACAATAGCAAGACAAGCCAATGGAAGCCCACAGGATAAGACATTTCCCGGAGCCGTATACAATAAGGCGTTTCGTATACTCATGACCTAGACAAACAAGTTCACGGGATAAGACGTTTCCCGGAATCATGTACGATAAGACGTTTCGTACACACAAGACTTTAATCCTCTCGGTAGGACGACGATAATAATACGGTCCTAGTCTAAACCTGGCCAGACTCTCGGAATAAGACATTTCCCGATTCCACATGTGGTAAGACGTTCCACATCCAAGACTCGATGATACAAAGACGTCAAGTACCCCAAATTCGGCTAAACCGCACGAAAGAGGCGAAAAGAGATCTATAGTCAAAAGTCAAGCTAGTACGCTACATGCAATGACACCACGTCGCAAGGATACAACCTTTGACGGTCGGGTCGATCAACGCCTTGCGTTCGCCTCCTAACAACGTCGTCATATCCCCACTAAACAAATGCACAACGGCATCACGGTTATACTCCACCGCTCCGACATGTAAGTCTAACGGTAATAAAGTATGACCGGGATAATGAGAGTTCAAAGCACTTACAAAGTTACAATTAGTGCTCATATAAAAACATATGTAAAACCAACTCAAAGTGGGACATATCAAAAACCGTCACAAAACATGCGATACAAGCGAAGGGATTATCATATATTCGAAACATTAATATTTAAAGTCAACTTTTAGAGTCAAACCCGGAAGTCAACAAAAGTCAAAGTCAAACCCGAGACCCGAGACCCAAACTTGACAATTGAAGTGGGCTACAAACAAATCATCAATGCAAGAAGACTAAGTCCAAATGGTCAAGGAAAGTCAAGGCGGGAACTAGAATTCAAAGGTTCAGCTTGGGAAAATCTGGCAGCAAGAAACGCTGCCAGCGCCAGGGAACGGTGCCAGCGTCCCACGACGCTGCCAGCGTCAGTGGACGATGCCAGCGTCCTGATCTCAGGCACGCGATCCTTCAATCCGTCTTGTTATCAACATACAAAAATCATCATTTATCAACACAAACAATCAATTCTCATATCAATTATCAACTAACAACAACCATCATCAACAACACAATTCCTATGAGTACTAATCATATTCTAAATACGATTACTAACATAGAAAACACATAAAACACGTAAATGATATCGAGTAACCCTTCACCGTTACCTTTTCGCGTCTTCAATCCGCGTCGATGTCCTCTTCTATCAAGAAGTAGTCTTTGTCGGGGTCTTGGAGGTCACCACCTACAATTAGTTAATAAAAGATGTATATAATTCACCTTTGAGAAAGACGGATAAATTGAAAAGCGAGAAAGACGGTAATTTGGAGGCTAGGTTTTGGTGTTTACTTGGTGAGGAAGAAGAAGAAGAAGATTGAATGAGGGAGTTAGGGTTATGAGGGAGTATATGAAGGAGTAAGTGGAAAACATGAGAAAAAGCTCAAAAACGTCTTAAGACGTAACTTACTCGGAATCTCGCGTAAAGTCCGAAAACGAACTCGGAAATTCTAAATTAGACACGGGAAATTTAATTCTAAACTAAAACTAAATTTTCTCTGAAAAGTATCCGTATAATATTTTTACTATAAAAAATAGGGTATATTTGCGGGTGTTACAATCACCCCACCTTTTAAAAAGTTTCGCCCTCGAAACTTGAGAGTAGAAAACAAAAGTATCAAGAACAAGAATCGGTTTTCAAAATTAATACGAAAACTTTTATAAGGGAAATATTTATGAAACGAGGTTCATCTCGAAAATGGTTTAAGGAAATTTTTCATAAGTGCGAAACTTTATTTACGGATCTCAAGAGTGCTCGTCGCGAACGAGAACTATAGCTATCAAAAATCAAATCAATGTCGAAATAGTGAAATCGAAAATCCAACAAGCGTTAGTAAGTGCAGAACTAGTCACCAGACATCTCCAATAACAAGTCCAAACATTCAACCAAACGCAAATCCAAATATAAAAGCAAAAGAAATCCATTTTCTCCAAAAAGAGGGTGCACAAACCATCTTTAGACTTCTTTGGAAAGTTAAATTAGAAATACAATATATAGATTTGAAGGTTTTCTCAAAGATAAAATCAAAATAAGAAGACATTACACGTAAATAGAGCGACTCGAACATCGAAAACACAAATCGCGATACTAAGAGCTACGTCCAACGAGCAAAATGGACCAAAAAGGTTAAGGATTGAAGAGTAGCAGATTGAGCAAGGGTTAATTCGAGGGGAAAAAGAGGGATGGACTCCAAACCTATCTCTCATTCATGCTAATTCCAAGGTCGCTCGCAACTCGACATCACTAACTTCACGAGTAAACCAAATCCTCAAGAGAATGCAATTTACCCAATTTGCAACTCAACACTTCAATCATTAGATTCCTACAAAAATATTCTATAATCACGAGGCTTCAAGCCGCTACCCTAATTATTCAAATACAATTAGAATTTACTAAGGTCCATTGGCACGGTAGACTCCACAACTAACAATCCACATGAAAGATTTATTACGTACTCTAATCTTCTTAGTTCCATCAAAACTCTTATTAGGAACCACCAACAAAATATTTATATCTAGGGAAACATGATTGCTAACAACCACCACGTAAAAGAGACTTACCATGAAATCCTTAAATCCAATTTACTTCAAACTCATTATCCTCAATTTACATGGACCTTTTCATCCTCAAAAGTCAAATCACAATTCCTTAAGCAAAGAATGAGTACAAATTCCAGATCATACATATTGCCAAACACATGGCGACACGTCAATTAATAAAAACATCTAGCCCATCAAAACTCAAAATGTATCGGTCCTTGCTTATGAAAATATTCCTCGAGATTGGTCACCAAATCCAAATTCCATAAGGTAAACATTCTTGTTAGGGTCCAACATATAAAGACAATAAATTCTTAAGTAATCTTTAAGGTAACCACTATAATCCTTAACAACAACAAACTATCATTACGCTCAATTCGATCCTCAAGGTGATATTGCAATATCAAGATTCAAAGTCTAAAATCACTAAGAGAGGTTCAACCTAAGCTTATCCTCAATTCCTTATAGTCAATTAAACATGAATCTAGCTCCATAGGGTGGGTAGGTACCATATTTGGTGCATCATCAAAATACACCTACTAACTCTATACATTAGCTAAAGAGAAAACTACCTCACAAGAGATTAAGGAAGACGAACATGATACTATGAACGCTAGGAGGCATCATACAAAGACTACGATCTGATGGAAAAGATGAAGGCGGAAAAGGAAAACGAGATTGATCTAAGGAAGTCAACCTACCAGTCACAATCTCCGGGTGAGCATTAGCTTCGGCTCGGCTGAGTACAAAGATGGATCCCTTAGCTTTAGCACCGGGTGCGGGAGTCTGACGGTCGGGGCATTCACGAAAGCGGTGACCCGGCTTCTTGCAGAAAAAGCAAAAGAGGGGCCTATCATAGCATCTAACTCCGGGATGAACGGGTCTCCTATATCCGTCACAAATTCGTCCTTGAGTTTGAGTTTGAGGGGGAGCATTGGGCCTAGGAGCCGCATTTGAGTTAGCTTGAGGGTGATAAGGAACAAGTGTTCTTGCATTGGAGTTTGAGGGAGCATTGAAACGCCTCTTGTTAGCATAGGCATTAGAAGAAGAGGGAGAGAAAGATCTTTTGTCATGGAAGTTTGATCTTGGATTCAAAGAGGGGGAAGGAGAGGGATTCTTCATCTTTGCTTCATCTCTAACGGCCTTCATGGAGTTCTCGGCCCAAAGGGCATCATCATACAACTCCCCGAAGGAAGTAGAGCTCCTCCTTACCTTACTTTGAAGCAAGGCACTAAGCTTTTTACGGTAGTAAAAAGCTCGGTCCTCATCATCCTTGATGAGCCTTGGAGCAAAATGAGCAAGCTTGTTAAATTTGGTGGTGAAGTCTTGAACCGTCAAGTCACTTTGCTTGATATCAATAAATTCCTTGAGCCTTTGTTGCTTGAGCTCCTTAGGATAAAATCGGTCTTCCACGAGAGCCTTGAAACATTCCCAACCGAAATTGATTTCAAGAATAGCGGTGGAATTAGTAATCGACCACCAATTATCGGCTTCTCTCACTAGGAAGTGCTTAGCAATCCTTACCTTGTTCTCTTCACGGACTTGGTATAAGTCAAATTGCTTCTCCATTTCTCGAAACCATTCCGATAGCTCGGTAGGGTCCGGCTCTCCACCGTAAGGTATAATCTTACTCCTAGCTATTTGGCTAGCCACCCAAGCGTAGCCTCCTTGGTGGTTATCCTCTCTACAAGGGGGGACTTGGTTGGTTTGAGCAATAGCCGCATCTTGCTGATTCTTTAGAACTTGAGTAAGAGCTTCTAGCATAACATTCTCTACTACTCGAGGTCTAACCATCTTCATAAGAAATAAAAAAAAAACAAGTTAATCCTAACACTTAGCATAAACAAATAGACTACCAAGTAAAATCCTTAACTTCTACCCATCTCTCATTTATTATTTCAAGGTCAAGTAGTTTAAGTTTAGGGTTGACGTGTGTGCGTCGGGAGCGATAAATCTCTGATACCAACTGTGACAACCCTCGCGAATGCGGAAATAAAACATACAAGCATGTGATTTAATTAGCGGAAAAATACGATGTTTTATAACTTTTACATGCAAGATAGAAATACGAGGAATGTCAATAATTACAAACCGAAATATAAAATACTACAAGAGACGTAGTCTCTCAAAATGCTATCCAACATCAAAGTTATTAGCAACTAGTTAAACAACGTCTAGAGGTGACTCATTCAGGCCAACGCCCGCTAGCTCACACCCGAACCCAAAATACCACAATCAAAAAGCCATCCAAGCAAGCAACATGTTCATCCATGAAAAACATGAACGCCACAATCAGTGGGGAGTAACTCCGGGTTCTCCCAACCATATCACATTAAACGTACATAAACGGAAATACGAAAGTAAAAGCATGCATATATAGATATACATGTGAAATACGAGAAGGATAAATAGGCAATTCAATATATGAGAATATAGGTACATAAGGTACAAATCGGTAACCATCATATTATAGATAGACTCGGGGAAGACACCCTTAGGCAACTATATACTCACTAGGGCTTACATCTCACCGTTAGCGGCATATACTTGATAAGATAGAGACTCGACATATGATCGGTTCTGTCGCGGTCCTGAACAAAACTAATTACCCGCACTTAGGCTAACAACATAAGGAATGTAATTAGGGAAGTAGGGTGTCGATCCTCAGGGAATACGTGTTACTTATGAATTGCTATGGATTGGTTTTCATTTAGAATCGAGTCACTTGAGTTGTTTGTCTAAACTATTAACATGAAATAAAATGACAAATATGTAAATGACGATATGTAAATTGCAAAATAAAAAACCCAGAACAGAAGACTTACCCGATCGGGTTGTCACGTACCCGATCGGGGAAACCCCTGGATCTGAATATTAACAACTAAATTCTTTCTAAAGACGATATTTAAATAACAATATTGAAAGTCTAACTAACTAAACTATTAAACTAGAGAATAACAATAATATAAACTATCTAGAAACGGAAATAAAAACGTTAAAATAAACTATCTAAACGATAAGGTAAACTAGCTAATCAACAAAAAAATAAACTATTTAAAGCGGTAAAGTAAACTAACTAATCAAGTTGATATAGTGAAAGAGAAATACATGTAAAATTAATTGAAAGTCTCATAGATACCAATATTAGAATTACTTATGATTGTCTAGGCCTTGTAGCGGTATATTCCTTCCGGATTCGTACCGACCTTTTAGTGGGTCCTAACGTCCTTTCAGCATGGTTAAGTCACTAAACCCCCTATTGATAGTCCTAATTCCTATCCCAACTCTCGTCATAAAGATAGAAATTACTAATACAAACAATTGTTTATGGCCACTAAACAAAATTATAGAATTTGACACGACCAAAGGAAGAAACAATTTAGATGGTTCAATTGGTAACTACTCTTCTTTTAACTCATTCAACTCGTAAATCATTTCAAATATTACAACTCTATTTATTTTATTTACACAATGTTAGTTTTACAATATTAGAATTAATCTAATCTATGTGATTATGTGATTAAGTAAATTAGCAAGAAAAAGATGTACGAAATTAAACTATGAAATATAAATACTAAAGTGATTATGGTGATTATGTTAACAATGATTCTAATGACAAAATTTGGGATTATTTGATTAGGTAAATTATAATGTGACATGCTAAATAATACTTTGGTTTTAACTAGATTAATCTTAGGTTGATTTCTTAACAACAACAATATTATAAAAATGATACTAGTGAGGTTATAGTTCATGATGATTTAAAGTTGCATAAGTAAATCAAGATTAGAGAATTACCGAGTTGGAATATGAGTATATATGAACGAAAGTAAGAACAAATATCCAACCAAATAACAAAAGCTAAGTAAACACTAGGGAAATACTAAGAAAACTATAAAAACTTGTAAGAAAGTGTGCTAAAAGAAATGATAATAGATTATTGGATTATTGTAAAAGTTGATGATAAAAAGATATGTTATTGTGTGTGATGATCATTGGCTTTTATAAGACTGCATGGCTGTTGATCCTCCTGCAAATTCGTACCCTAGTCAAAGCATTAAACCACCCATTTAAGCTCGGATTGAAGAAGAGCCAAGTAACGCCTTCTTGCAGAAATACCCGATCGGGTAACAGGTAATCCGATCGGGTTTTTGTGTAAGTCGGATTTTCCGTCTTTTCATCTTAGGCACGGAATCCTATGCCTTAGTCTTTGGTCAATGCATTACGGAATTGGGCTTGGGCTGATCTTCTCTTGACTTGGGTTGAGTTTTCTTTTAAAGTTCAAAGCCAAAATCCAAATTGAGTCCATTCGAGGAAAGATGTAGCGGAATCGTAATCAAATCGTGAACTGGCTATCATCAACACCTTGAAAACTCGTATCCTAGTGTCTTTGCTCCATAAAGTAGGAAAATATAGCAAAATCGCTTCATTTCCTATAAAACGAGTCAAAACACGCAAAACAACTAGAATAGCAATATTAGCTCGTTAATCACTTAACAAAGTGCATAAATCGTATAGAAATCGAGCTAAAACGGGGGATAAATCAATACAAAATATCACTTATCAAACTCCCCCAAGCTAAACCCTTGCTTGTCCTCAAGCAAATATAACAATCATAACTAGGACAAGGGTAGCTAACGATGATCAATCTATCATACAAATCTCAAAAAGTAAGCTCTTACAAGTAGATGAATCATAAACCCACAGCAACAAGGGCGAAAGAAAAATGCGAAACATGGTTGAGATTTACATAACGGCGCAGCATAGAAAATATTCTTCGGACCTTTTCAGCTCTTGCATGATCTTTTTGACAATGGACTCTCACGGTACACTCATCACTCAAATTTTTGTAAAATAGGAAATATTGGTTCAAATTTAGAGTGACACTCACCTATCTACAACTTATAAGAATGTGCCCGCAGTCTAGTATGGTAGACAATCCAAAATCATTAAGTAAAACTAATCATGATCAAATTATAATGTAAGAAGCACTAGTAAAGTAAAGAAGAGGCTTGGGAAATTTGGGTAAGAAAGTGGACAAATGAATTTGGTCATGTGGAGCTTAAAGTCAAGCTAGTAATAACCAAATGTGTAGTGGATACTCAATCCAAATCATACCAATTCCCATCGACAAAAGTCAAAGCCAAAAGCAGCATATTGGCTTATTAAACATTAGAATCAAGATACGACTTCCCACAATTTTCTTTCTTTTCATTCATTTCATGGAAGCGTTTTTCCTCTTTTTCTTTTTTTCTCTTTTGAGCTTTCAATTTCATTTTTTCATTCCTCAAAGCTCTTTTTTTTTCTTATTTTTTTCTTTCACATCAAAACCCGGGAATCAGTAATCCCGAGACAGCTCACACCAAATGGTGGCATTATCATAACATCGCAAAATCATAGAACACCCCTACACATATAGTTGGTTACTAGCTCAACAAGGGTAGGCAAAGTTATAATGTAGCTAGAAAGAAGGGTGTTTTAGTGAAATGTGAACAAGAGATTGAATGGCTTCAAAATGTAGATCATGACAGTAATACTTATAGAAAATGGAATAAAAACCATACTTATGCGTTTTGATGTAACACAGACTATAAGGAGAAACTACTCACTCCTAAACTGGGATCGGGTTCAGATGTACCGACCACTGGAGGCTCTACCTTACAATATGAGTAGCTTGCCAAAGTCAAGATCAAGCTTAATTAAGTCCAAATGCAATTTCCTACCTACTGTGTACAAGACATCCCCATGAATGCATAATTCCTCATAATAAAACGAAACATCAGCTTATAAAAACTATAAAATGAGAAATGTAAGATGGAAACGATCTTTTCTTTTTGATTTTTTCGATTTTTCAATAAACTAAAAAGAAACTAAGAAAATAAAAAGAAAATAAACTAAAAAGAAAACTAAAAATCTAAATGCAATCCTAAATGCAGTTCCTAAATGCAAATCCTCCCCCAAGCTAAAACTTCACATTGTCCTCAATGCGCATGCAATTATAACAGAAACAAACCGAGAAACAGCTAATAGCACATGTAACAGAGAAATAATATGAAATTCTAATGGGAAAAGGGGCTTAAAAAGAAAACTAAAAATGTGAAAAATAAAGAAAAGAAAAGAAATAAAATTCTTACAAAATGGTTAGCCTCCCCCAAGCTAGTATGAACAAGGGGAGCTCATCATCAAATCACAAAGGCCACCAGCCACGGCCTCTCCTCTCAGAAGGAGGTGGCTCGGGTGCGGATCCAGAAGCATCTGCATAGTGGGTATCATCTGCAGAATGATAACTACCACGAGAAGGAAAGATCCCGGTTGGGTTGCTTTCTCCAAAGGTGTGATACTCTTCCACCTGGTGATCAGGAAAATCACCTCCATACCCTCCAAACCTCTCGACGCCATAATTGGTTCCACAATAATCCGGTCCGGTTCGCGGCACACCTGCACCATAAGCAACACCATACCTCCCCTCGGGCCAAGTGTAAAAAGACGGGTGGGGGCCCTCGGGTCTAATCACACCTTGCCTAGCAAAGTGGTCATAAATGGGGTGCAAAGCAAGCTGTTGGTCGGACTGAATCCTATTGACAGACAATGTTAAAGCTTCAAACATGGCGGCTACATCGCCTTCAGCATGGGTCGATTGAGAGGATGATCCAACCTCAGGGCGGCTGGATCTAAACTGAAGAGGGGGGTCAATGGGAGTGATATCCCCAACAGGAAGGTAGTAGGTAGGTCGAGGTAAGATAGCCTCACCCTCTTGAAGTGGAGGTCGCTGCCGAAGAAATGGAATTTGCTCTAATTCGGCGGTCAACTTGACCGAATCACGGCCAACAATCCTCCAAATCATATGGGGGTGAGAAGCACGAAACCAGCTGAGTTGAACAAAGTATGCATAATCTACCATTTCCCATCTCGGTGGGAGGTGTAGTCAATGCCCGAAGGTTGGTGGTGGCTTGGTTAAAGCCACAAACTCTCATAGCTAGGTGAGTAATAAGACCTCCATAGACAATGGCTGTGTTCTTGGGATTAACAGCTTTGCTCAACTGAACAGCAAAATGATACGGGACACTAATAGACCATGGTACATCACCATCCACATTCAAAAATCCTCCCAACATTTCTAACTCTACTCGTCTCACCAAATGAGGTTTAGCACGACCCAAAAAGGTCCATCCCATGAATCTTTGCCAGATTCTAATGGCGGGATGATGTATATGTTGGTGTGGGACATGGTCCCAACGAGAGACAGGGTAAGTCGAAATAGCACTCCAAAGCAGGCTAACATCAAAGCCTTACGGAGGTGAGGGAACAGTATTTTCAGTGGTGAGACCAAAATAACTAGCAAAGTTCTCCAAGTTCATACTATAATCATCATTGAACAAACGAAACCGAACTTGAGGCATAGTGTTTCTATTTCTAGACCGATGCAACTCGAATGAGCTCAAAAATTCAAGAGTTAATTGAGGGTAGGTCTCATAGCTAAAGTTCATGCTAACATGCATACCTAGACCCCTAAATAACACTTTAACATGCTCAAGAAGTTTCATATGCCTTAAAGAAGAAACATTGAGGAACTTTGTAGCCCTCATACCTTTGCTTTTTAGAACGCACCATTTTTGCAATTGCTCATGTGAGCTAAACTCTACATCCGGGAAGCTAGGATCATGCATAGCATTCCCTTGATTTTGTTCATCAGCTTCAAGCATTTCAATATCTTCCTCTTGTGCTCTACTACTCTCTCCTTGAGTGGAGGTTCTTGCCCTCTTTGATTTCCTTAGTGTAGGTGCCATTTTCTACAAATAACTAGTATTAAAACACTTCATTTGTAAACACAATTTGATAGTCATAAGTGTTATAATACTTAGCTTTAAGCACAAATTCAAGTATAGTGACCTTAGTAAAACATTGTCATGCTATCTTTTAAGCACAAATGGATGTTTATAAGCATAGCAATATGTTAATTAGGTGAGCAACATATACTTGAATGAATTTGGCTACTACCTAAAGGTACAAATGCAAACTTAACATGACAAGATCATAAGTGCATAGTATAAAACATGTATTCAAGCATCATACTACCACTTAAGCAAAAGTTGTTAACATATAGCAAAGATGAGTATCCTAATTTAGCTAATGGGCATCCAAATCAAAGTAATCATCCTAATTAATCACTAGAATTCACTCTATAGCATGTAAAAATCATTAGAAATCCAATTTAAACAAGTTTTACAATCAAAGTCAAGAACCCCCAAATTAGAGTTAGGGTTTGTTTATGTTGGATTTCTGAAAAATATAGAGAGATTGAAGTAACTAAAGTTGAAATAACTTACTTGATGATGATTAGAAGTTGCTCTTGATGAACTATAGGAACAAATTTTGCAAGAATAGACTAAGAATTGAGGGTTTTGAGAAAATTTCAGCTTTCAGATTGAAGAACACGGGTATAAGGTAGCAAGCAAAAGGGTAGCAAATGGGTTTTATAGAAGAAAGTAGAGTAAAACACGAAATAGACCATTTACCCGATCGGGTAGACATGGATCCAATCGGGTAAACCTGCTGATCCGGTTTTTGTTTCTATTTTCTTTGCCACTTGCTTTTACCTTTTGGCTATGTCCTTGCACATACTTACTAACTTTAGTGATCTTGACAACTTGTGCCAAGGATAGCTTCGTTTTGTCTCAATAGGTCCTCCGATTCTAAGTACGAAAATCTATTGACGAAATATGCATAATAACAAGTAAAACGAAGAAAATGTTCCTAACTATTACAATACAAAATCCAAAAATAGAGTCCAAATATAATAGTCCAAAATAAAAATCATTGTCTAATATGTAAAAGAAAAAGAATGCATAAAGAAAAAGAAAAGAAAAAGACGGGTTGCCTCCCGACAAGCGCATTTTTGAGTCATGCTAGACTTTGTTGTTCTATCCCCCCTTAAGCCTTATGAAGGGATTTTAGCTCCTAGTAGCTGGATTCGTCCTTGAAGTTTCCTCATTTACCTTTTTACCAACACCCATGGCAATCTCATTCTTCATTCTTCCGCAGCTTTGAAAGCCTCTAGGTCGCCATCTCCAACACTCAACACATCCCCCTTCTTATCAAAGGTGGCACTCGATCCATCTATTTCAAATGTGATCCTTTCTCCCTTCACATCAATACAAGCTCCAACCGTATTTAAGAAGGGTCTCCCTAATATGATATGGTCATCCCTTTCTCCCTTTGAAAATATTACATAAAAATCGACGGGAATGAGGAAGTACCCAATCCGTATTGGGACATCCTCCACAATTCTTGTCGGAGTATGCATAGATCCATCGGCAAGTTGAAGGCTAGTACTAGTGAATTTCATTTGTATGGGGCAATGTTCATGATAGACATCAAAAGGCATGACGCTAATTGAAGCTCCTAAGTCACACTATGCACCTCTTACCTTATGAAAACACATTGTGAAAGAGATGTTGAAATAACGTGGATCTTTAAGTTTGGAGGGAATGAGGATCTTCCCTTCTTCAAGGTTAGGTTCCTTGTGATTATCCTTGGTTGCTTCTTTTTCCTTAGATATCTTGCCAATCCTTTCTTCTAACTTTGAAAAGGCTTCGTTTGTTGCCAAAGTTGCCTCTTCAATCCTTTCTTCCAATTTCCCTTGTGCTTTTATCATTGACATGATCAAAGCTTCGAGACGAGATGTCTCCTCATGTGTAGGGGCTTTGGTTGGTTTGGATAATGTTGGATTGTTGCTAAGTTCATGAGGTAACCTAAAAATTGTCTCCTTACTCTTTTCATTCCCAAGAGAGTGATCACAAGGTTTGTCACTAATCATGTCAATTGTGACAATTGATGGCACGTCTCTCCCTTGGGCATTTTGACTAGAACTCGATGGAGTCAATTCTTCCACTCTCTTTTGGAGAGATAGAATGGCTGATTTGATTGAGTTTAGGCTAGAAAGGAAGTAAGAGCTCATGTTATGTTGGGTTTGGGTTATGTCCCTTAACTTGACATCTATTAGACCATTTTGAAAAGGTAGGTATTGTGGTGTATGAGTAAGTTGGGTTTGATGAACTTGTGGGTGAAAAGGGTTTAAGGTTGTGAGTTTGTTCCCACATCGTTGAGGTACATGCCCTATCCCACCACAAAGTTCACATGGTGTTGTTATTGAGGTAAATGGATTGAAACCTTTGGGACGATATAATGTACTTTTCGGGGTGGTTTCGTTGGATTGACTAGGACAAGCTAAGGAAATTGTAGTGTCAACTTCATTTGAAGTTTCCACTCGACTCTTCTTTCGCTCTCCCCCATTGGTTTCCGAACCTTCCCCTCTTTCATTTTGTGATTTAGTTGATAGGGTTGACAAATTGGTTCTAAACCTACGGTGAAAAGCGACGACAATCTCTTCCCACTGCATAGATCTTGTGGCTTCCTTTAAGCGACGGGTGAACCACCATTTTGCTTCTCCCTTTAGTGATAAAGGAAAAAGTGTTTCTCTAATTTCATTTTAGGTGATTCCCTCCCTCACTATGTTTTGACAAAACTCACAAAAGATTTGAAGATGATGAGACGGGTTTTCGTTTGGTTTTCCTCTAAATTGGTTACCCTCGATGAGAGCAATCAAAGTCAAATGGACCCTTAGGATCCCACTGGCGAGCTCAAAACCCCGGTACCTTGGATCTTCTCTAGTTAGCACCATTTTATCAACCTACAAGAAAAATACAAAAGAGAAAGTTAGAAATGAATTAGGTACGGTTGCACCTAAAAATGGTAGAAATAAAAACCAACAATACATAAATAAACAAAACCGTGCTCCCCGGCAACGGCGCCAAAATTTGATCGGTTCTGTCGCGGTCCCGAACAAAAATAATTACCCGCAATTAGGCTAACAACATAAGGAATGTAATTAGGGAAGTAGGGTGTCGATCCTCAGGGAATACGTGTTACTTATGAATTGCTATGGATTGGTTTTCATTTAGAATCGAGTCACTTGAGTTATTTGTCTAAACTATTAACATGAAATAAAATGACAAATATGTAAATGACGATATGTAAATGGCTAATATGTAAATTGCAAAACAAAAAACCCAGAACAGAAGACTTACCCGATCGGGTTGTCACGTACCCGATCGGGGAAACCCTCTGATCTGAATATTAACAACTAAATTCTTTCTAAAGACGATATTTAAATAACAATATTGAAAGTCTAACTAACTAAACTATTAAACTAGAGAATAACAATAATATAAACAATCTAGAAACGGAAATAAAAACGTTAAAATAAACTATCTAAACGATAAGGTAAACTAGTTAATCAACAATAAAATAAACTATTTAAAGCGGTAAAGTAAACTAACTAATCAAGTTGATATAGTGAAAGAGAAATACATGTAAAATTAATTGAAAGTCTCATAGATACCAATATTAGAATTACTTATGATTGTCTAGGCCTTGTAGCGGTATATTCCTTCTGGATTTGTACCGACCTTTTAGTGGGTCCTAACGTCCTTTCAGCATGGTTAGGTCACTAAACCCCCTATTGATAGTCCTAATTCCTATCCCAACTCTCGTCATAAAGATAGAAATGACTAATACAAACAATTGTTTATGGCCACTAAACATAGTTATAGAATTTGACACGACCAAGGGAAGAAACAATTTAGATGGTTCAATTGGTAACTACTCTTCTTTTAACTCATTCAACTAGTAAATCATTTCAAATATTACAACTCTATTTATTTTATTTACACAATGTTAGTTTTACAATATTAGATTTAATCTAATCTATGTGATTATGTGACACCCTCAAATTTGCGGAAAGAAAAAAAATTATTAAAATACATAATGAAGGTGTCTGAAATAAAAAGGGTCATTACAATACGGAATAATATTCTACAAAAGAAATATACAAGACGGGAGACATATCTCCCG
>JAIUZE010014436.1:0-12355 GCA_022085475.1 Heliosperma pusillum | reverse complement strand
GGTCCGGTTCCGGGCACAAGATCAATTGTAAACTCCACATCTCGCTCGGAGGGAATCCCGGGCAAGTCTTCAGGGAAAACATCAACAAATTCTCGCACTATCGGTACATCTTCAATCTTGGGTAAGGTGGGAGACGAAGAAGTCACAATACACAAGTATGCTTGGTTACCTTTTCTTACCATACTCAACAACTTCATTGCGGAAATCAAAGACACACCCATTCGGGAATGAGATCCCTTATAGGTTATTCTAACTCCTAAAGGACTCTTTAAATAGATCTTTTGATCTCTACACTCGAATCTAGCATGGTACAATGCTAACCAATCTATCCCTAGGATTTCATCGAACTCTCCTAGAGCAAACTTAAGGAGATTAGCGGGAAAGATGGTTCCCGCAATAGAGATAGGGACATTAGGGTAAAGAGTGGAACATGAGATAATTTCTCCGGATGGTAAGGATATGGGAGTATCCTCACTAGAAGTAGGCTCGATAGCTAATTTATCAACATAAGTTGAAGACACAAAAGACATGGATGCGCCGGTATCAAATAAAATGAGGCACGGTTAACCTAAGATTGAGAACATACCCGTGATTATCTCCGGATGAGCATCGGCTTCGGCTCGGCTTAGAACATAGATAGATCCCTTGGGCTTAGCATTTGGAATGGGCAACTTCCGATCGGGGCAATCACGGAAACGGTGACCCGTCTTCTTGCAAAAGTAGCAAATGAAGGGTCTACCATGGCATCCAACTCCGGGGTGAATGGGATTCTTACAACCGGTACAAATTCTCCCTTGAGCTTGGGCTTGAGGGGGAGCGTAAGGTCTGGGAGCCACATTGGAAGTAGCTTGAGGCAAGAGAGGAGTGAGAGCCCTTGCATTAGCATTTGGGGGAGGGTCGAACCTCCGTGTTTTGGCATAAGCATTGGAGGATGAGGGAGTAAACGACTTTTTGCCGTAGAAGTTTGGCTTAGGTGAGAAGGAAGGAGGGGGACTTTTCATCTTTGCTTCATCCTTGATGGCCTTCATAGACTTCTCGGCCCAAAGAGCATCATCATACAATTCTCCAAAAGAGGTGGAATTTCTCCTTACTTTGCTTTGGAGCAAAGCACTTAGCTTATTACGATAGTAAAAAGCTCGGTCTTCATCATCCTTGATGAGCCTTGGTGCGAAATGAGCAAACTTGTTGAATTGAGTGGTGAAGTCTTGAACCGTCAAATCACCTTGTTTGAAATCGATGAATTCTTTGAGTCTTTGTTGTTTGAGTTCTTTGGGGTAGAATCGATCTTCAACAAGAGTCTTGAAACGTTCCCAATTAAAATTGGCTTCAAGAGTAGCAGTGGGACTAGTTATCGACCACCAGTTGTCAGCTTCTCTCACAAGAAAATGTTTAGCAATTCTTACTTTGTCTTCTTCCCGGACTTGATACAAGTCAAATTGCTTTTCCATCTCCCGGAACCACTCCGAGAGCTCGGTAGGGTCCGGTTCTCCTCCATAAGGTTTGGTCTTGCTCCGTGAAATTTGACTAGCCACCCAAGCATAGCCTCCTTGGTGATGATCTTCTCTAAGAGGAGGGGCTCGGTTAGCTTGAGCATGAGCCGCATCTTGTTGGTTTCGTAGGACTTGAATGAGAGCCTCTAGAATGACATTCTCTACTAGTCGGGGTCTAACTATCTTCATGAGAGACAAAATAAATCAAGGTTAGTCCTAACACTTAGCATAAACGAAGAGACTACGAAATAAAGTCCTTAATTTCTACCCATCTCTCATTTATTATTTTAAGGTCAAGTAATTTAAGTTTAGGGTTCACGTGTGTGCGTCGAGAGCGTCATAGGCTCTGATACCAACTGTGACAACCCTCGCGAAAGGATAAAGATAAACAAGTAACTAGCAGCGGAAATTAGAGAATTTTTAAAACTTTTTAAGGTAAGATTCGGAAAGATCATCAAAAGTTAAAATCCAACATAAACAACAAAGTAGTAGTGTCGAAAGGGGTCGACAGATTACTACAAGGGAGACAACAGTCCCAAAAATATACAATAAGTCTAAAGATAAGAGAGTCTAAGCGGTAATAGGTAATCATCGTAAACGACGCTCGCTAGCTCACACAAGTCTCAACCCCATGTAGCACCGACCTGTACCTGTACATTCATGAAACATGAATGCCACAGTCAGTGGGGAGTAACTCCGGGTTCTCCCAGCCATATCACATCAAAACGTACATAAGTAAACACATAGTCATGTAAACATATATGTCATGCCAAAAATGAGAATACATTGAGATAATAGCAATATATGAGTAAGGGAGACCATCATCAACATCATCATCATCAATACCAGACTCGGTGGAAGACTCCCCTTGGCAACCATATAGAACACTAAGGGCTTGCATCTCACTATATGCGACTTATGTTTGAGAAGGTTTGAGACTCGACAAACAAACAAATCATAGGCATCCAAGTCAATCAAACATACAATCCATCATACGATCAAATATAAGCATACACACTCTCACGGTAAATGACACGCACTAGCATCATGTACAATAGCAAGACAGGTCAATGGAAGTCCACGGGATAAGGGCGTTTCCCTGAACCCATACACGATAAACGTTTCGCATATGAAAGACTCAAATCCTCTCGGTAGGACGAAGTTAAATAACGCGGTCCTAGTCTAAATCTGGCCAGCCTCTCGGGACAAGGCGTGTACCCGATTCGACATGTGGCTAGGCGTGCACACATCCAAGACTCGGTCAAGCACAGAAGCCGAGTACCCCAAATCCGGCAGTACGGCCAACGGCAGAGGCGGACAAAGAGATCGATCTATAGTCAAAAGTCAAGCTAGTACGCTACATGCAATGACACCACCTCGCAAGGATACAACATTTGACGGCCGGGTCGATCAACGCATTGCGTTTGCCTCCCAACAACGTCGTTATATCCCCACTAAACATGGATACAAGCATCAAGGATACACCCCATCGCTCTGACATTCCAGTCTAACGAGGATAAGGTGTAGCCGGGAAATGAGAGTTCAAAGCACTCAAATGAAAACATAATGTAGAACCGACTCAAGAGGGGACATATCAAAACCGTCACCGAACATGTGATTTAAGCATATGAGATATCATACAATCTAAATATGAATATTTAATGTTATTACGTAAGTTTTTTTGAGATAAACAAACCATACAAACTATTACATGTGAACTCATACGAAAAGAAAAGAGGATAAGCTACAGGAGGTACCAGCCGGTCAGGGGGACCGGCCGCCGGCCACCCGGCTGGGCCTACAACATCAACCAACAACAACATTGAAAATAGAGAAATCCCCAGCGGTGGGTGTGACGCCGGCTGGGACGCAATACACGAAAACTCAGCATTCTCAACAACCAACATTCAATCCAATTACTTCCCAATTAATTTCAACAACATTTGATAGCATCAAATCCACATTAAATGTTCATTCATTATCACCAATCATTGCATAAGCATCATTTAAAGCAAAACCCACACATATTTAATGCTCAATGCAAGTTCCAACATACTTAATGAGCATAATTAGCCACTAGAACACTACTTAGCATAAGATTAGTAAAAGAAGACATAAATGGTGGTATTCACACACATGAAAGGCAACAAGTAGGATTCTCATGGAATTCATAGCAAAGGTTACATCTTTCTCTATTAAAACCACAAATAAAGCATAAAAACGTAAATTGATATCGAGTAACCCTTCACCATTACCTTTTTGCATCTTCAATAATCCTCTTGTTCTTCCTCTACTAGAAAATAGTCTTGGTCCGGATCTTGGAGGTCTCCTCCTACAAATTTGATACAAAAGATGAACATTTTCACCTTGGGAAAAAGATGAGAAAATGAAAGTGAGAAAGACTAGACTTTTCTTACCTTACTAGGAAGAGGAGAAGAAAAGAGAGAGAATAGGCTAAGAATTAGTTAATTTGGATGAGAAATGAGGGAGTTATGGTAGGATGTAAGTGGGAAGGTTGAAGGTTCAACAATGGTGATGGAGGCTAGGGTTTAGAGTGTTTGAGGGAGGTAGAAGAAGGTGAATAGTGAGCTGAAAACTTGAGTGGAAAAATGGGTTGGGTAAGGGTTAGGTTGGGTGAGTGGTGATTGAGAAAATGGCCCAACACATAGACTAAAGTGTAGCCCACCCGAAATTTCGTGTGGAGTCCGAATACGGACTCGGATTTGCTAAATTAGACACGGAAGACTAAGTTCTATTCTAAATCTAAAATTAAATTACTAGTATTAATATATCGCTATTAAATTATAATGGCTAAAATTACGGGTGTTACATTAAGTATCCTCTTCATTTCCTAAAAAAAGACAATGAAAGTCCCCCCTTTTAACGGTTTGAGGTTTTACTCCGCACATAATATCCGCCTTATATTATTATGTGGTAATTAACCATCTAATTAGTTATGAGGTTTTGATTTTTTCTTTCTTTCTGAAAGACTGAAACTACATAGTAGAGATTGATGCTTTTACATTTACTAGTTTTAAACCCGTGAGATTTAGGGGTGTTCATTGGTCCCGGACCGGACTCTCTGGACCAAAAACCAAATAAGGATTAAATGGCGGACCACAGACCGGACCATATTAATATTGGTCCGGTCCAGTCCGGACCACAAAAACGTGAGGACCGGACCGACCCTGGAACCAAATGGACCAAATGGACCAAATGGACCAAATGGACCGAATATAACTGTTAGACATAGTGCAATATTTAAAATTAGATCTCAAGAAGCTCGTAACGATCAACGTAAGCAACATTATATTTTTATTAGGTTTAATTAAAAAATTAAATATATATCTTATAATATGTATAAACAAATTAGGACATAAAACCAATAATATTACAATTTTAAATATTCTTTTGTTATATAGTTTAGTCCATGGTCCGATCCGTTGTCCATTCGGTTTGGTCTAGGACCGGACCGAAGACCAAATTAAAGTATATAGGTGAACCGTGGACCAGACGTCCAGACCAAATAAAATATGGTCTGATTTGGTCTGGACCAAATGGTCCGATTCGGTCTAATCTTTGGTTTGGACCACTGAGTGAACACCCCTAGTGAGGTTGCAGAAGGGTTGTTATCTTAAACATTGTTATTAGCAAAAAGTAAAACGATTAAATGTTGTATTAAGTATATTATGATTATAGTTGAAGAGTCTATCGATCCCAAATACTCAAGAGGGGGGGGGGGGAGGGGGGTGAATTGAGTACAGATAAAGTATGCCTACTTTTTCGTTTGTCCTTATGAGCATGAATGAGCAATGAGTAGTTCGAATTTATTGATTAAACTCGACCTAACTAATTGCTTGTCGTGTGTTTGAAAAACAAAAATATGTAAAGCAAACAAAGAAACAAGAGGCACAAGAATTTTTGAAGTGGTTCAGTTTCACACGTTGAAACCTACGTCCACTATTTCTCGATTAATAATTTTAGTACCTTCCTACGGATTACAAAATTACTAACCCACTCGTACAACTAACTCTAGTTGTAACTTAAGGTAAGTACCGTTAAATACTCGATTCTATCTTAGATTAATAAGAAAGTGTTTTTGTTTGTTCTTTGATGTTCACACAATTGAATGAATAAGAACAAATGTGACACCCTCAAATTTGCGGAAAGAAAAAAATAATTTAAATACATAAAGAAGGTGTCATAAATAAAAAGGGTCATTACAAAACGGAAATAATATTATACAATAAAAAGTATTTGAAACGGGAGACATATCTCCCGTATAAATACAGAAATAAAAGAGTGTATAATAATATACAATCTAAGAACCGAATATAGGTCCAAGGTAATACTTCGCTCGCTAGCTCGTCAATGTACCCAATGTATGCATTCACCACCTGTGCGACCGCATTAAATATAAACACGGAAGCCACAGTCAGTGGGGAGTAACTCCGAGTCCTCCCAGCCACGAAATGTCGAGTTTGATGAAACATGAATAACATAAAAACAATGTATATGGAAAATACAAAACTTAAACATATATGATATGCTTTTCATGTTATGAAACAGATAACTAACAAATAACCTAGCATGTGAAAGCTATCATGTGAAACCGATAATAACTATAACTCGAGGTAGGGAAGCTGGTATGCTAGCTCAGAGGTTCCTCTCAAAAACATGGCCGTGATACACTCAAACCCTAATCAACACGTAATCATGTGAATCAGTTAACAATCGGTAATCCAAACTCTATCAACCTTAGCCGGCTTGCATCACACCTTCTAAGATTCATAGAATCATACAAACATGAAAAACTTGATACTTCTAGAAACAGGCATAAGTTCTTAGCACGGCCGATAGTCGACTTCTGTAACTCGAGGCTATACCACAAGGTAGGAAAACATCCTAGTCCTAGACTGATCAGACCTAGCGACAACAGCTATTCGTTCCCCGTCCCATGACATAACCGTCTATGAGAAACTCTACTAGGCGACCCCCTAAGCAGAGATGGCTAGTACTTAAGTTGACTCCAGTCCCAAAACGGATCAGGCAGCCATGCCCCGACTTGGATATAAACCCACCAAGCCGAGACACAAACGCTATCAAGCGACAAACTCCGTATGCTCGTTAAAGATAGTACGGCCTATCAATGTCGTGGTCCAAGCTACTCCTTTAGAATTAGAATGGTCAAGACGCCATATACTCATAATTCTCTATGGGTACTTAGTCAACACGACACCAACCATATAATAAAACAGTCACGGGAAAAACATCCTATCATGTGACGAATTGCATATCAATAATAATCAAATATCATATCGCCTCATATCTACTAAGGCTAATTCAATAATTAAATACAACCTTACTTGAAGACAAATCACCGACCCGAGTCCCGCGACGGGTCATCAGTCAAATCGGGGCTGACTAGATCTTAGTTTGACCAAACCCGTTGGATCAAACCGGCTAGAAACAGAGTCTTTATCACATAGACATAGACATAAAAATCAACATATTCATTACATGTTATTTATTGAAACATCTAACATGTGAATTAATAAATCTTACGTAACCCCGCTTGACTTAAAGGCTATCCAATTAAACTACAATCTTGTCTTATAATTTCTAACATGTGAGAAATAATAATTTTATGAAAAATACTTTTAATTTAATAATTTACTTATTAACATTTCCCACTTGCTAAATATTACAAAACACGATAAAAATGACGATAACTCAAAAACCGTCACAAGTCCCAAAGTGGGACCCACGGGCTGAGTTGGACCGGACCCACCTGGGCCTGATTTGGGCCTCACGGCCTGTTTTGGCAAAATGGGCTGTTTTGGCCTTTTTAACGGTTTTACTAAAAACCGTTTCTAATTATTTCCCGCATGCTTTAACATAATTAAAACCCGTCAAAACAACAATTAAACAATCAAACATTGACACAACCCAAAGCCCAAAACCCGGACCCACCATGGACCAACCCAGACCGGTCTGAACCGGCCTGGACCGGCCTGGTTTGGACCGGTTTTCCAGCCACCAATTCGGCCACCACCAAACAACAACCCCAAATTTCCAAATTAATTCTAACATGTTTTTAATTAATCAACACCCATTGTAACAACCAATTTAACCATCCATCATACAACAATCATCATCATGAAGAAATCATAAAAATATAACAAGAACAACCAACATGTTATAAAATCATAAAACACCATACTAACTACTACTTAACATGTTACTAACTAAAAATCATAAAATCATAATAATATGAACAAAAACTAAAGATGAACCAAAAACTAAAGAAAAACCAAAGCTATGTAACATTTATCCGTCGAGTAACTCGGAATCGTTACCTTAGCTAGCTAAAATCAAGTAGCACCAAAATAATAAGAACTAAGAAAATAAGAAACCCGTCTTCTAATCTTCTCCTAAAATATACGAGTCACCAAACTCGTCTTCAAAGTCTTCCCCTATAAAAAATGACAAGAAAAACATTATTAGAATTAAAACTTTGATTTTCCATAATTAAAGTGTTGAAAACGATTTTGACGGAATTGAAAATAAACCGTACTAGAAGATGGGGAGCGATGAGGAGATCCTAGAAATATAAGTTAGGACGGATTTAATTAAGAAATGAAGGTTTTATGAAGGTTTTGCTCAAGAACGATGAAGAACGGATGAAGAACGCGAAGAACGCTCAAGAACGATTAAAGAAAGTGATATTTGTCTAATTTGATTTGTTGAAAAATGAAAAGTTGTTTGTGAGTAAAGTGGAGTGTGTGAGCCGTGAGTTTATAGAGCAAAATAGTGAGTTGGGTTTGAAATTGTTGTTATGGAATTGACCCGGTATAATAATTATATTACAGTAATTAATTAGATATTAAGTTAATTGAATTAAATATCAAGATATTATGTTATTGTAATGAAAAGAAAGAATATATCAAGGTCAAAGAGAGAGGAAAAACCGTGTGATATGGTGACTGTCGGGTCAGTTTTGTAAACGATTTGCGTAATTTTCGTTAACTGATCGATAAAGTTAATAAATATCTAGATATTTTGATTAGTTTATTCAAAACAATTAAAAGATCTTATGGTGAGTGGAAAGCGATGACACGCGCGTGTGACTCATGCCAAAGTCGAGTTTCGATTTTGTTTCGCGCTTTACGATGAGTCGGGAATAGTTAAATGACGTTCGGTTAAAACCGTAAACGTTAATCTTTAAATTCCGAATAAATTCAAAATAATTATATTAAATTATGATAAATCTTAATAAATCTAAATAAAAATAAATCAAAAATATTATTTTTTTAAATAAAATTTCGGTCTTCATACTTATGAGACTAGTCGGGAAAAGTCAACGGAAGTCAAAGTTGACTGAAAAGTCGAGAAAAGTCGAAGATGACTTAAAAGTCAAGAAACGTTTAGGACGACTTAAAAGTCAAGAAAAAGTCAATGACGACTTTAAAAAGTCAAGGAAAAGTCAAAGACGACTTAAAAGTCAAGAAAAGTCAAAGATGACTAAAAACGGTCTTTTCATGGAATCCCTCAGAATTCCCAATACTAACGCGGACATTTCAAATAAGCTCGAACAAATTCCTATTTTAAACTTAAGTGTCTACTGAAAGTGTTAGTAATATGTTTCTAGAAAAATCGTGTATATTTCGGGTTGGTTACATCACCCCTCCTTTTAAAAAGTTTTTCGTCCTCGAAACTTAGAAGAAGGAACGAACATATATGTAGGTCTATTTCAAACTGTAAAAAGATACTCTACTATAAATATGGATCTTATCATTGGAACGGAAGTTCTCGTCGGCCGTTAAGAACATCGACGTCCCAAGTCAAAGACCTAAAAATATACATTTTCGCATCAATAAATGAGAAAACTAGTTATCGAACGTCTCCAATAACAAGTCTCAACACTCCTTGACGGTAAAATACTTGAAATCATAAAACATTTCTAAAAGCTTTTAATTCAAAAATTCTCTAGTAAAAGTAATAACACTACTATCTATACCTAAAACTTCTAACTAAAGCTTCTAATATCCTATCTATACGAGATGACAATTGATAAAAGGAACGAAATATTCGAAAGAATAAATCGAATAGAAAGAAGAAAGAAAGAAGGAAAGAATAAAGAAAACGAAGGATGAACCCCAATACTATCTTCCCTCTATGAAAATTCTAATGTCGACAGTAATTCGACAATACTAATTGTACAAGTAAACTAGTCCTCAAGAGAGTGCAATATATCCTCAACATTTCAATCATCGGATTCCTACCAAGATATTTCATAAGCATGCCACATCGAGTAGCAATTCCCCATTATTCCAATTCAATTAAAATCTTCTAAGGTCCATCAAAACTATTATTGGAAATCACCATCAAAAATATTTATAATTAAGGAAATAAAACCGCTAACAACCACCAAGTAAAGGACTGACTATGAAATCCTTTAATCCAATTTATTCCTAAAATTCATTACTCAAATTATTTACAATAAACCTTCTCATCCTCAAAAGTTAAATCTCGAAACCTCAAAGAGATTTAGTCACACAAAACTCGATTCACTTAACTTTTGCCCAACATCGGGCAATGCGACCGTAATCGATTTATCTATTTTTTTCCAAATTATTAATACATCGGTTTTCGCTTATGTCGATATTCCTCAAGTAGTCATCATATCCTAATTCCACCAAGTATTTATTCCCGTTAGGGTCCAACATTTAACGACAACAAATTCCCAAGTAACATTAAAAATCACTCAACTTTCAAACCATAACTACAACTATTATCAAGCTTATTTCGATCCTCAAAAGATATTGCAACTTCAAGCTTTCATATTTTAAAACCACTAGGAGAATTTCATCCTAAGTTTATCCTCAAATCCTTGTAATCATCTAAACACGGAACTAGCTTAATAGGATGGTTAGGTACCATATTAGAAACTTCTTATTTACTCCAAAATAGACATATCATAAGCAGGGTCTTCAAACCAATACTAAACTTCTAATTCCAAAAGACTAAATTACCAATGAGTTAAGAAGTAATAGCCAACTCATTCGACTTTACACCTTCGAATATCATGAACTATTTACACACAAGTCATGACAAGCTTCAAGCATTAAAATCATTAAACATACCTTACCACACTTTCCTCAAGGATACCCACTCTCACCACCATAGGGTGAAATTAGATCTATACCATTTCCTCAAATCACAAGTTCATTCTAACTAACACTAATATTCCACAAAATTCAAAGTTCTTCCGACTAAGAATAATATACCGCATACCAATGGGTGTGACATCCATACCAATGTTACAAGAGGAAGGTAAGAATACCAATGGTATAATGGAGGAACTATTAAGAGAAATTTCCAAAAGGTAAATAGGTTGGAAGAGAAAGAAGCACCTATATAGAAAGAAGAGGGCATAATATTATAAGGACGAGAGAATTCGCAGATGAAGAAAGAATTCACTTCAATTAGGCTTTATAAATCTTCAAATCTTCGGTAGAGGATACTCCTTCTAGGTAACACATATTCCACCATAAGGCGTAATATTGCTCCTAGCAATCTGGCTAGCCACCCAAGCATAGCCTCCTTGGCAATTGTATTCTTTATGAGGAGGGACCCGGTTGGCAGCAACAACGATTTCTTCTACACGAGGTCCAACCGTCTTCATAAGAAACAAAACAAATTAAGTTACTCCTAACACTTAGCATAAACAAATAGACTACAACATAAATCCTAATCTACCCATCCTACCATTCTATCTCACAGTTTATTATTTTATTAAGGTCAAGTTATTTATACAAGGGTACACAAACGTGCGTCGGGAGCAAAAATGCTCTGATACCAACTATGACACCCTCAAATTTGCGGAAAGAAAAAAAATAATTTAAATACATAACGAAGGGTGTCATAAATAAAAAGGTTCATTTCAAAAGAAAATTTATATTATACATAAGAATTATACAAGACGGGAGACATATCTCCCGTATAAATACGGAAATAAAAGAGTATATAATAATATACAATCGAAGAACCGAATATAGGTCCAAGGTAAATACTTCGCTCGCTAGCTCGTCAATGTACCCAAAGTATGCATCACAAACCTGCCAACCGCATTAAATATAAACACGGAAGCCACAGTCAGTGGGGAGTAACTCCGAGTTCTCCCAGCCACGAAATGGCGAGTTTAATTAAACATGAATAACATAAAAGCAATGTATATGGAAAATACAAAACTTAAACATATATGAGATGCTTTTCATGTTATGAAACAGATAACTAACAAATAACCTACCATGTGAAAGCTATCATGTGAAACCGATAATAAACTGTAACTCGAGGTAGGGAAGCTGGTATGCTAGCTCAGAGGTTCCTCTCAGAAACATGGCCATGATACACTCAAACCATAATCAACACGTAATCATGTGAATCAGTTAACAACCGTTAATCCAAACTCTATCAATCCTAGCCGGCTTGCATCTCACCTTCTAGAACTCATAGAATCATACAAACATGAAAGACCAATACTTATACAAACAGGCATAAGTTCTTAGCCCAGTCAATAGTCGACTTCTGTAACTCGAGGCTATACCACAAGGTAGGAAAACATCCTAGTCCTAGACTGATCAGACCTAGCGACAACAGCTATTCCATTCCCCGTCCCATGACATAACCGTCTATGAAAAACTCTACTAGGCGACCCCCTAAGCAGAGATGGCTAGTACTTAAGCTGGCTCCATTCCCAAAATGAATCGGTAGCCATGCCCCGACTTGGATATAAACCCACCAAGCCGAGACACAAAAGCTATCAAGCAGTGAACTCCATATGCTCGGTAAAGATAGTACGG
>JAIUZE010014435.1:0-18696 GCA_022085475.1 Heliosperma pusillum | reverse complement strand
ATTATGGAAAATCAAGTTTAAGTTCTAATAATGTTTTTCTTGTCATGTCTTATAGGGGAAGATGTTGAAGACGAGTTTGGTGACTCGTATATTTTAGGAGAAGACTAGAAGACGGGTTTCTTAGTTCTTAGTTCTTATATTTTGGTGCTACTTGATTTTGTGCTAGCTAAGGTAACGATTCCGAGTTACTCGACGATTTAATGTTACATAGTTTTTGTTTCTTTGGTTTTTGTTTAGTGTTCTTGACATATTTGATGATTGTTCATAATCATGATTTTGGTATGCATGATGGATGAATTGGTTGTTTAAAATGGATGTTGTTAATTAAAACATGTTAGAAATATTTGGTGTTGTTTCTAGGTGGAACCGTGTGAGGGTGGCTGGAAACCGGACCCAAACCAGGCCGGTTCAGGCCGGTTCAGGCCCGGTCCAGGCCGGTCTGGGTGGGCCATGGTGGGTCCGGGTTTTGGTCTTTGAGTTGTGTCGATGTTTGATTGTTTTGTTGTTGTTTTGACGGGTTTTAAATATGTTAAGCATGCGGGAAATATTAAGAAACGGTTTTTAGAAAAGATAACCAAAACCGGTTCAAAATGAACCGTGGGTCCCCTTGGACTTGTGACGGTTTTTGAGTATTGTTATTTTATCGTGTTTTGTAATATTTAGCAAGTGGGAAATTTTAATAAGTAAATTATTTAATTAAAAGCTTTTCAATATATATTATTATTTCTCACATGTTAGAAATTATAATACGAGATGGTAGTTTAAATTGATATCCTTTAAGTCAAGCGGGTTTTTGGTATGATATAATAAGTCACATGTTAGAAGTTTTAATAAAATCACATGTAATGAATATGTTGATTTTATGTTCAAGTCTATGTGGAAAAGACTCTGTTTCTAGCCGGTTTGACCAAACGGGTTTGGTCAAACTAAGATCTAGTCAGCCCCGTTTTGACTGATGACCGTCGCGGGACTCGGGTCGGGGATTTGTCTTCAAGTAAGTTGTATTTAATTAATGAATTAGCCTTAGTAGATATGAGGCGATATGATATTGGAATATGATTTTTATGCAATTAGTCACATGATAGGATGTTTTTCCCGTGACTGTTTGATTATATGGTTGGTGTCGTGTTGACTAAGTACCCATAGAGAATTATGAGTATATGGCGTCTTGACCATTCTAATTATAAATGAGTATCTTGGACCATGACATTGATAGGCCGTACTATCTTTAACGAGCATATGGAGTTTGCCGCTTGATAGCTTTTGTGTTCCCGGCTTGATGGATCTTCAAGTCGGGGCATGGTTGCCATGGTTTCCACTTTGGGAAATGGAGCCAGCTTTAGTATAGCCAACCCTTTGATGGATCTTCTTAGGGGTACTCATGTGATTGTATCATGGGTCTTGGATGCGATGGATCTTCGCATTTCTCTAGGTCTGCGCAGTCTAGGTTTAGGGTTGAGTCGTATCTTGGACATGTTATTAGGGTAACCTCTGAGCTAAGATATGTGCGTTGGATCTGGGCCATGTTATTAGTGTAACCGCTGAGCCTAGATGTGTGCTTGGTATTTGGGCCATGTTATTAGCGTGACCGCTGAGCCTAAATATTTAAGTATATCCTACCTCGTGGTATAGACTCGAGTTACAGAAGTCTTCTATTGACTGTACTAAGAACTTCTGCCGTTTGTAGACGTATTGGTATTGCATGTTTGATGATTCTATGGAGTTTTAGAAGTGAGATGCAAGCCGGTACGATTGATAGAGTTTGGATATACCGATGTTAAATATTCACATGATCGTGTTGGATTAGGTTTTTTGAGTTTGAGTGTATCACGGCCATGTGTACTGAGAGGAACCTCTGAGCTAGCATACCCGCTTTTCCCTACCCGAGTTTATGTTTTATTATCGGTCTCACATGATAGCTTTCAAATGCTAGGTTATTTGTTAGTTATCTGTTTCATAACATGAAAAGCATATCATATATGTTTAAGTTTTGTATTTTCCATATACATTGCTTTTATGTTATTCATGTTTCATTAAACTCGACATTTCGTGGCTGGGAGAACTCGGAGTTACTCCCCACTGACTGTGGCTTCCGTGTTTATATTTAATGCGGTCGAACAGGTGGTGATGCATATTTGGGGTACATTGACGAGCTCGCGAGCGAAGTATTTACCTTGGACCTATATTCGGTTCTTAGATTGTATATTATTATACACTCTTTTATTTCCGTATTTATACGGGAGATATGTCTCCCGTCTTGTATAATTATTATGTATAATATTATTTCCGTTTTGTAATGACCCTTTTTATTTATGACACCCTTCGTTATGTATTTAAATATTTTTTTCTTTCCGCAAATTTGAGGGTGTCACAGTTGGTATCAGAGCATTTTTGCTCCCGACGCACGTTTGTGTACCCTTGTATAAATAACTTGACCGTAATAAAATAATAAACTTGTGAGATAGAAGGGTAGGATGGGTAGATTAGGATTTATGTTGTAGTCTAATTGTTTATGCTAATTGTTAGGAGTAACTTAATTTGTTTTGTTTCTTATGAAGACGGTTGGACCTCGTGTAGAAGAGATCGTTGTTACTGCCAACCAGGTCCCTCCTCATAAAGAAGACAATTGCCAAGGAGGCTATGCTTGGGAGGCTAGCCAAATTGCTAGGAGCAATATTACGCCTTATGGTGGAATATGTATTACCTAGAAGGAGTATCCTCTACCGAAGATTTGAAGATTTAAAAGCCTAATTGAAGTGAATTCCTTCTTCATCTTTGATTTCTCTCGTCCTTATAGTATTATGCCCTCTTCCTTCCATCTAGGTGCTTCTTTCTCTTCCAACCTTTTTGCCTTTTGAAAATTTCTCTTGATAGTTCCTCCATCTTACCATTGATATCCTTACCTTCCTCTGGTAACATTTTATGGATATCATACCCATTTGTTTGAGGTATATTATACTTAGTCGGAAGAACTTTGAATTTTGTGGAATATTAGTGATAGTTAGAATGAACTTGTGATTTGAGGAAATGGTATAGATCTAATTTCACCCTATGGTGGTGAGAGTGGGTATCCTTGAGGAATGTGTGGTAAGGTATGTTTAATGATTTTAATGCTTGAAGCTTGTCATGACTTGTGTGTAAATAGTTCATGATATTCGAAGGGTAAAGTCGAATAAGTTGGCTATTACTTCTTAACTCATTGGTAATTTAGTCTTTTGTAATTAGAAGTTTAGTATTGGTTTGAAGTCCATGCTTATGATATGTCTATTGTGGAGTAAATAAGAAGTTTCGAATATGGTACCTAACCATCCTATTAAGCTAGTTACGTGTTTAGATGATTACAAGGATTTGAGAATAAACTTAGGATGAAATTCTCCTAGTGGTTTTAGACTATGAAAGCTTGAAGTTGCAATATCATTTCTTTTTGAGGATCGAATTAAGCTTAATGATAGTTGTAGTTGTGGTAGGAAGTTGGGTGATTTTTTATGTTATTTGGAAATGTGTTGTCGTTAAATGTTGGACCCTAACGAGAATAAATACTTTGAGGAATTAAGATTTGGATGACACAACTTGAGGAATATCGTCATAAGCAAAAACTGATGTATTGAGAGTTTGGAAGAGATAAATAAATTGATTTACGGTCGCATTGCCCTATAATTGGCAAAAGTTAAGTGAAATTGGAGCTTCTTTTGAAGATTTGTGTTTTAACTTTTGAAGATGAGAAAGTTCATTGTTAATAACTTAGGATAAGGAATTTTGGAATAAATTGGAGCAAAGGATTTCGTAGTAAGCCTCTTTTACTTTGTGGTTGTTAGCGATCTTGTTTCCCTAAATTATAAATATTTTGATGGTGGTTTCCAATAAGAGTTTTAATGGAGCTAAGAAGATTAGAGTTCGTAATGAATCTTTCATGGGCGGTTAGTTATGGAGTTTACCGTACCGATGGACCTTAGAAGATTCTGATTGAAATTGAATAATTGGAAGTTGTTACTCAATGTGTCATGATTATGAAATATTTTTGGTAGGAATCTGATGATCGACATTCGAATTGTCATAGATGGATGATAGTTTTGTGATTCATTCCTCTCTTTTCTCTCTTTCTTTTCGATTTATTCTTTCGAATATTTCGTTCCTTCTATCAATTATCATCTCGTATAGATAGGTTATTAAAAGCTTTAGTTAGAAATTTTAGGTATAGATAGTAGTGTTATTACTTGTACTATAGAATTTTTGAACTAAAAGCTTTTGGAAATTTTTGATGATTTCAAGTATTTTACCGTCAAGGAGTGTTGAGACTCGTTATTGGAGACGTTCGATAACTAGTTTTCTCATTTATTGATGCGAAAATGTATCTTTTAAAGTCTTTGACTTGGGACGGCGATGTTCTTAACTGCAGACGAGAACTTTCCGTCCCATTGATAAGACCCTATATTTTATTACAAGTATATTTTTAACAGTTTTGAAATAGACCTACATATACGTTACGTTCCTTCTTCTAAGTTTCGAGGCCGAAACTTTTTAAAAGGAGGGGTGATTGTAACAACCCGAAAAGTACCCTATTTTTCTAGTAAAAATATTTTACGGATACTTTTCAGCAAAGTTAAGTTTTAAAATAGAATTTATTGTTTCGAGTCGTATTTGAAAATTCCGAGTTCGTATTTGGAATTTCTGCGAGATTTCATGAGAATCCCGTTTTAAAGTCATCTTTGACTTTTCTTGACTTTTAAGTCGTCTTTGACTTTTCTTGACTTTTTAAGTCGTCATTGACTTTTCTTGGACTTTTAATCGTCATAAACTTTTCTTGCTTTTAAGTCATCTTTGACTTTTCTTGACTTTTAAGTCGACTTTGACTTTCGTTGACTTTCCCGACTCGCCTTGTAAGTTTGAAGACCGAAATTTTATTTAAAAAAATAATATTTTTTAATTTATTTTTATTAAGATTTATTTAGATTTATCATAATTTAATATAATTATTTTGAATTTATTCGGAATTTAAAGAATAACTTTTACGGTTTAATCCCGAACATCATTTAACTATTCCCGAGTCATCGTAAATCCCGAAATAAAATCGAAACTCGACTTTGGCATGAGTCACACGCCCATGTCATCGTTTTCCACTCACAATTTGATATTCTAATTGTTTTGATTAAACTAATAATAATATCTAGATATTTATTAACTTTATCGATCAGTTAACGAAAATTACGCAAAACGCTCGAAATCAGACCCGACAAGCACCATACCACACGGCTCCGTGGTCCTCTCTTAGGCCTTGATATTTTCATTACTTTTGATTACAATATCATAATATCTAGATATTTAGTGTAATTAACTTAATATCGAATTATATTTAATCGATTACCGTAAAATAATTATTAAACCTGAGTCAATTACGTAACAACAATTTCAAAACCCGACTCTTTATTTTCCCTATAATTACACTGTGACACCCTCAAATTTGCGGAAAGAAAAAAAAAATTATTTAAATACATAAAAGATAATAATACATAACGAAGGTGTCATAAATAAAAAGGGTCATTACAAAACGGAAATAATATTATACAAAAGAAATATACAAGACGGGAGACATATCTCCCGTATAAATACGGAATGAAAAGAGTATATAATAATATACAATCTAAGGACCGAATATAGGTCCAAGGTAAATACTTCGCTCGCTAGCTCGTCAATGTACCCCAAATATGCATCACCACCTGTTCGAACGCATTAAATATAAACACGGAAGCCACAGTCAGTGGGGAGTAACTCCGAGTTCTCCCAGCCACGAAATGTCGAGTTTAATGAAACATGAATAACATAAAAGCAATGTATATAGAAAATACAAACCTTAACATATATGATATGCTTTTCATGTTATGAAACAATTAACTAACATATAACCTAGCATATGAAAGCTATCATGTGAATCATGTAACAATCGGGAATCCCAACTCTATCAATCTTAGCCGGCTTGCATCTCACCTTCTAAAACTCATAGAATCATCAAACATGAAAGACCAATACTTCTACAAACAGGCATAAGTTCTTAGCCCAGTCAATAGTCGACTTCTGTAACTCGAGGCTATACCACAAGGTAGGAAAACATCCTAGTCCTAGACTGATCAGAACTAGCGACAACAGCTATTCCGTTCCCCGTCCCATGACATAACCGTCTATGAGAAACTCTACTAGGCGACCCCCTAAGCAGAGATGGATAGTACTTAAGCTGGCTCCAGTCCCAAAATGGATAAGGCAGCCATGCCCCGACTTGGATATAAACCCACCAAGCCGAGACACAAAAGCTATCAAGCGGGTGAACTTATGATGTTAAAGAGAGTACGGCTATCAATGTCATGGTCCAAAGCTACTCATTTAGAATAGAATGGTCAAGAGCCATATACTATTAATTCTCTATGGGTACTTAGTCAACACGACACCAACCATATAATCAAACCGTCACGGAAACAATTTCCTAACATGTGACTAATTGCATATAAATCATATTCAAATAACATATCGCCTCATATCTACTAAGGCTAATTCATTAATTAAATACACCTTACTTGAAGACAAATCCCCGACCCGAGTCCCGCGACGGGTCATCAGTCAAAACGGGGCTGACTAGATCTTAGTTTGACCAAACCAGTTTGGTCAAACCGGCTAGAAACAGAGTCTTTACACATTAGACTTAGACATAAAATCAACATATTCATTACATGTTATTTTATTAAAACTTCTAACATGTGAAATATTAACTCTTACGAAAACCCGCTTGACTTAAAGTATATCAATTTAAACTACGATCTCGTATTATAATTTCTAACATGTGAGAAATAATAATTTTTATGAAAAACCTTTTTAATTAAATATTTAACTTATTAATATTTCCCACTTACTAAATATTACAAAACACGATAAAAATGACGATAACTCAAAAACCGTCACAAGTCCCAAAGTGGGACCCACGGGCTGATTTTGGGCCGAACCCAACATGGGCCTGAATGGGCCCACGGGCCTGTTTGGGCTGTTTTGGCAGATTTTCCAACCTTTACTAAAACCGTTTCCTAATATTTCCCGCATGCTTTAACATAATTAAAACCCGTCAAAACAACAACCAAACAATCAAACATCGACACAACCCAAAGACCAAAACCCGGACCCACCCTTGACCAACCGAGACCGGCCTGGACCGGGCCTGAACCGGCCTGGTTTGGGTCCGGTTTTCAGCCCTCCTCCACGGTTCAACCACATCAAACACCAAATTAATTTCTAACATGTTTTAATCATCAAACAACCATTTTAACAATCATCCATACAAAAATCATGATTATAACAAATCATAAAAAAAAAATGTCAAGAACACTAAACTTGTCATAAATTCATACAACATGATAAAAACAACTACTTATCATATTACTACTAAAAATCCATAAACCATAATAACATGAACCAAAAACAAAGATGAACCAAAAACTAAAGAAACCAAAAGCTAAAGGCTATGTGACATTATTTCGTCGAGTAAATCGGAATTGTTACCTTAGCTAGCAAAACCAATTAGAACCAAAATAATAAGAAGCATAAACCAAGAAACCCGTCTACTAATCTTCACCCAAAATATACGAGTCTCCAAACTCGTCTTCAAAATCTTCCCCTATAAGAAATGACAAGAAAAACATTATTAGAACTTAAAATATAAATTTCCATAATTAAAGTGTTGAAAACGATTTTGTCGGAATTGAAATAAAAACGTACGTGAAGATGGGGAGCGAAGAGGAGAGTCTAGAAATATAAGTTAGGACGGATTTAATTAAGAAATGAAGGTTTTATGAAGGTTTTGCTCAAGAACGACGAAGAACGGATGAAGAACACGAAGAACGCTCAAGAACGATTAAAGAAAGTGATATTTAGATCTTAATTTGATTTGTTGTAAAATGAAAAGTTGTTAGTGAGTAGTGGAGTGGAGGGAGCCGTGTAATTATAGGCAAAAATGGATGTCGGGTTTTGAAATTGTTGTTACGTAATTGACTAAGGTTTATTAATTATTTTACGGTAATCGATTAAATATAATTAGCGATTAAGTTAATTACACCAAATATCTAGATATTATGATATTGTAATCAAAAGTAATGAAAATATCAAGGCCTAAGAGAGGAGAGAGTGCCGTGTGGGTTAGGTGCTTGTCGGGTCTGATTTTGAGCGATTTGCGTAATTTTCATTAACTGATCGATAAAGTTGATAAATATCTAGATATTATTATTAGTTTATTCAAAACAATTAAAATATCTTATTGTGAGTGGAAAACGATGACATGGGCGTGTGACTCATGCCAAAGTCGAGTTTCGATTTTGTTTCGGGATTTACGATGACTCGGGAATAGTTAAATGACGTTCGGTTAAAAACCGTATAAGTTATTCTTTAAATTCCGAATAAATTCAAAATAATTATATTAAATTATGATAAATCTTAATAAATCTAAATAAAAATAAATCAAAAATATTATTTTTTTAAATAAAATTTCGGTCCTCAAACTTATGAGGCGAGTCGGGGAAAAGTCAACGGAAGTCAAAGTTGACTGAAAAGTCGAGAAAAGTCGAAGATGACTTAAAAGTCAAGAAAAGTTTAGGACGACTTAAAAGTCAAGAAAAGTCAATGACGACTTTTAAAAAGTCAAGAAAAGTCAAAGACGACTTAAAAGTCAAGAAAAGTCAACGATGACTAAAAACGGTCTTTTCATGAAATCTCTCAGAAATTCCAAATACGAACGCGGAATTTCAAAATAAGACTCGGAACAAAAATTCCTATTTTAAAAACTTAAGTTCTACTGAAAAGTGTTAGTAAATATTTTTACTAGAAAAATTGGTATTTTTCGGGTTGTTACAGAGGGCCGGCCAACCGTAGCAACAATATTCTTGCAGGACGGTCAGAAGTTCCCCTGCCAGCACGAGGAGCCACTTAGGCTGCAAAATATGTTACTCTGTCAACAGATTAAGTTGTTGTTCCTGTAGAGTGACGTCATTCTGCTTGAAGATCACCCTGTCAACAGGATGAATTAATATCCATGCAGAACAGGTCATGCTGCCTGCAGATCCAACATGGTGTTGATATATAACCTGCCCGCACGAGGAGCCACTTAGGCTGCAAAATATGTTACTCTGTCAACAGATTAAGTTGTTGTTCCTGCAGAGTGACCTCATTCTGCTTGAAGATCACCCTGTCAACAGGATGAATTAATATCCATGCAGAACAGGTCATGCTGCCTGCAGATCCAACATGGTGTTGATATATAACCTGGGGGCAATTCCCAGAAAATGTACTGCCAGTGTTCAGGTAGGTCTTAAGGAGTGCATGTCCTCCAGCAAGGAGACAGAAGGAACGCGTGGAAGTTAACCAACATACAGTAGCTGTAAGAACCAAGGGCATTTTATAATTTGCCCATGATATAGCAAGTTCCTCATCAATAGGAAGAACGACGAACAGGAGTCCCTGGCTGTTTTGCATGCCCTTCATAGTGGGCATGTGATTGTCATGCAGGGGGCAGGACCCTCTCCAACAATTCGTCATCGGGCATTACAATACTTAATATATCAGTTATATGGTCATACATGACCTACTGACTACATTATTTGGTACAGGTAGTCTACTAAACTTTTCTGCCTTAATTTGAAATTTGAAATTCATTATTTCACTATTTTAAACAAACAAGACATTAAATTCTTCCTCCAAAAGGAATCCAAAACAATACAGCAGTACAATTTCCCTGGGGAAACCACATCGTGCCTGTGGACGAACAAGAACCCCTGAGTTCCGCCAGGACAGACAGACTCCATCACCACCAAAGTCACCACTACATGGCGTGGTGTACAGTCGGGTGACTAAATCCCAGACCCACCATCCAAAGTAAGCCGACCAACAAACAGTGCATGCATGTCATAATATTTACAAACGCGCGCTACAAACAATAAACAGATACTAAGTACTTCAGAATTACAAACATATAGAACTGAACGGTTATAACATAGAGTACGTCTGCACCCCCATAGGTGCTGACCACAACAAAGCCATGTGCTCCATCGCTAACAATTTTCAGGTATCACCGACGTAATTACTACATGAGCAAGCTCGCTCGAGGTTCTCATCCCCGGGATTACCCTTGGCAATCACAATGGTAAATTTAGGAGGAGACTACCTCCCTAAGTATTCACCAGCTGGAACCCAGCTTCCACCAGCTACTTAGCTAGAACCCAGCATCCCGTCAGCAGGATTCCACCTGATATCTACGTGGTCATGCTTCCATACCGTCAGGAACAGGGAGACGGAAATCAGCTAGAACAGCATGGTATTGTCCAACAAGAATGAGCAGATCAGAATACTAGAATTCAGAGGGTACATGACAGGGTTCAAAATATTGTCCAAGGTGGACAACATGCACATACTCGTTCCACCAGAGTAGCACCAGCAGAGCAAGAACAACGTGTTCCAGCAGAATAGTACCAGCACAGTACCATCAACCAGCAGAACCTGAAGACTAATTTTCCTCCTCAACGAAGTCGAGAAGCAAAATTGGGGGCAAATGTTTGGCCCAAAATTTACATTTTTCCACCTAACAACGTGGCATATCATGATTAGAGCAAAGAGCAATAAGAGGATCGATGACGTGGCGCATAAATATCTGAGCAAAAAGGAATAAGAGCCAAGTCAAGTCCATTACTCAGTCAACATAACAAATCCCACGGAAATAGGGAGGTTGAGCATAAATAAGGAGGTTGAGCAGAAATAGGGAGGAGACGCTGAGGAGGAACAGGTCAGAGAAAGCACCTATAAATAACAAGCTAAGGTAAATCAGCTATAACAAGTCAGCAGGTTGAACAAGTTAACAACAGCTTCCTAGAACTTAGGAGCAGTTGAGGAAGAATAGGAGACTTAACAGGCGAAACAGAGTTACGCAAATCCAGTCTCCTGCAAGGAGGAATAGGATTCAGCCAACAACTAATCCCTTGAAAACAGGGAAGTTGAGGATCTTCAAGAGGGAATCTTTGGAGGAACGGTAGGGAAGTATTATAGTTGCAGCGCCTATAAATGGGGAAGGATCAAAGTAGGAAGGGATGATCACACATTATTCTACCTCTTGAAAAACGAGCCTCAATACTGCTATAAACTACTCCTAAGTATATTGTATTTCTCATATAGTTCTTACTTGCGACTCCATTAACGGAACTTAGTGCAATATTTGGCGGGATTCTGACTCCCCCCGCGGTTTTTCCCAATTTGGGTTTCCACGTCACCATTTTCGTGTGTCCTTTTTCATTACTCTACTTTCATTGTTATTTTCGTCGTTACTTTTACTTATTTTTCATCCGTATTCCATTACAAATCACATATAAATTAACCCCCTTTTCAAGGCTAAAATGAGCAGATCATTTTGACCCGTCAACGAACGATTTAATAGGTTTAGGTAATTTTTTTACTAAAAAGGTGAGTTAGTTGTAACTAACTATCTTAAGTAACTTAACTATGTTGGTAAAATAAAGACCTAACAATGAAAAGTAAGATGATACTTATCGAAAGAGGAAAGAAAGGCAGTGCTGTGGTAATGAAGCCACTGACTTTAAAACTATATCAGCACGATTTCGGTGGTAATCTCCCCACGCTGGTAGTTCCCTAAGGTTAACACTGCAACCCCTGTACACAACGACTTATGTAATGAAGCCTTGGAACAAACAGAAACTGTACCCAGAAATTCAGCTGTAGTAGAGAAGAAGAAGAGAGAGTTTGAGAGAGAGCATTGTCTTATGATTTTTCAGTGTATTTTCTGAATAGGAAAGACTGTCTATTTATAACAAAACAATAGACAGCAAGGGAGCCAAAAGATGCTCCTCTTAATCACGGTCAAAGGCGTGATTAATGGAGTTTAATTAGCCTCCTTAATTTCCGTCATTAACAGTCTCATATTTGACTGACTGTTACATATTCAAAACAAATACACTGAATGTGGACATAATACAAAGCGCACACATAGGTCCAAAACGATAAAAGTGGGCCAAGGACCGCACCGCAGGTGCTCTTCCCAAACCCTTACCCGAGCCCGAGCCGAGTTGGGCCGGGCCGGCGCGCGCGCGTGTGTGTGTTTGGACCTAAACCCACAAGCCCAATACTCTCAATAAAACCCTCTTTGTTCACTCTATTGGACACTACAATGACAAATAGAATTATAAAGAAGACGGAGATGCAAAAAACCACCTATGTGGGAAACTAAATAACAAGAATTGTTGACTTTTTGGCTTGATTTGCCATTACTTCCAACAATCCCCCACTGATGGCAAAGAAAGAGTTAGGGAAGAATTTCTGGGTAAGGAAGGGTGGATACATAAACGTTCAATGTCTTTCGACTTGAATTGACGTTTTAGTGCGATGAGGCAACAGCTTACTTGCAACAAGTGAATATCTTTCGATTTGAATTCCTTGTTAGGTTTCCGTTGAGACCCCCACAACACAAATCATACCTTCTAAGACTGTTTTGTTCCGCGATTCATAGTGCAACACTTTTTAAAGCCACGCGATGACCCTAGTTTAGGTGAGTGCTCTAGCGAGAATTGTTATATTCTCAAATAGATGGTGGCTAGACCATCACACTCCCAAAGGTAGCTCAAGTGCTTCTCAAAGCACTTCTCACAAGAGTTATTAAGGATAAAAAACCAACCTGGAAATAAATATAATCCATCAGGTGCGTCTCAAAAGCACCACAAAAAAAAGGTTATGGACCGTCAAGCGCCATAGGAATGGGAGCTATGGAATCCATCAAGAATCATTTAATCTTGACTTATGGACTTAAGCCCCATTCCCCTCGACGTCTCATGGACTACTCTCCTTGTTACCCCTTTGTGAAAGGATCAGCAAGATTGCGTTCGGACCTCACATAGTCCAAAACAATCACTCCATTTTTCAGGAGTTGTTTTACCACACCGTTCCTGATTCGAATATGTCGTCTCTTACAATTATAGACATCATTCTTAGCAACACTGATAGCTTCCTGACAATCACAGTATAAGGAGACTGGTGTAACCTGCCCCCCCCCCTCCCCACATTGGCACGTCTGCTAGTAAGTTCCTCAGCCACTCTACTTCTTGATCTGCCAACTCAAGAGCAATAAACTAAGACTCCATAGTGGAGCGTGCTATACAAGTCTGTTTCGCAGACTTCCATGATATAGCACATCCGCCTAGGTTGAACACATAACCACTAGTGGAACAGATTTCATCATTACCTGAAACCCAATTTGCATCACAATATCCTTCTAACACAGCAGAAAATTTACCATAATGCAAACACAAATCAATAGTTCCTCTCAAGTATTTAGGTAAGCGACGAAGTGCATTCCTGTGTTCAGCACTAGGGTTATGTGTATACGGGCTCAGTCTACTAACCGCATAAGCAATGTCTGGTCGAGTGCAGTTCATAAGAAACATCACACTTCCTATAATTTTAGCATACTCTTCTTGGGAGACACTATCACTCAAGTTCTTACACAGAGATACACTAGCATCATAAGGCGTCCCAGCGTGTATAGCATCAAAGCTATCAAATTTCTTCAACACTTTCTCAACATAATGAGATTGACTTAGTGATCTTCTATTTGAGGTTTTAGTGACTATAACTCCAAGAATAACATCAGCTTCCCTTAAGTCTTTCATCTCAAATAAATTACTACCAAGAATAAGCATGTCATCAACATATAAGTATATAATCACACAATCTGATCCAAACAGTTTAGAATACACACACGAATCAAAATTGTTGATAATATAGCCATCAACAATTAAAGTGTTGTGAAATTTCTCACACCACTGTTTAGGTACTTGTTTAAGACCATATAGTGATTTTCTCAGTTTACACACTTTACTCTCTTGACCCTTTACCACAAACCACTCGAGTTGAGACATATAGATCTCCTCCTTTAGGTCACCATTCAAAAAAGCAGTTCTTACATCCATCTGATGTACAACAAGATCATGAATACATTTAAATCAATAAGAGTTCTAATAGTGGAAATTTTAGTCACAGGTGAGTAGGTATCAAAATAATCAATATTCTTCTTTTTTGTAAACCCTCTAACCACAAGTCTAGCTTTGAACCTTTCTATTGTACCATCGGGTCTCAATTTATTTTTAAAAATCCAATTACTACTAATGGGTTTACTACCCTTAGGCAAATCAATCAACTCCGAAATCTGATTAGAAACAATAGAATCAAGTTCGTTTTTAATAGCTTATTTCCAAAAATTAGCATCGATCGATCTCATACCATCAACATAAGTTTTTGGATCATCTTCTATTAAATAAGCAGAAACAAGTTCATCACAAGCACAATCATCACATGCGTTTTCAGTTAAAAAAGTTATAACAAAATCATCCCCAAAGTTCTTTTCAACTCTACGCCTCCTACTCCTTCTAGGTTCAACAACATGATTAACAAAATTACTACTACTAGCATGCATAGAACTATCAACAGGATTGATAGGCAACACCGGAACATCAGGCAATGATACAACATCTTTTTTAAAAGAGAAAACATGTTCAAAAATTTCAGCGTCTCTAGCCTCAGAAATAGAACGGTCACTCAATGACATGAATCTATACGCAGAACTCTTTTGAGCATAACCAATGAAAACACAATCCTAAGTTTTAGGTCCTATGGTAGGCCTCTTAAAGTTAGGTAAGCCTACTTTGGCCAAACACCCCCACACTTTAAGGAAATTCAGGTTGGAAGCATAACCTTTCCATATCTAGCTCGTAAGGTGTCTTGTCTAGTTTCTTGTGTGGTACCATGTTAAGAATATGAGAAGCCGAAAGCACCGCTTCCCCCCATATATTATCGGAAAGGCCAGAACTTAAAAGCATAGCTTTCATCATTTCTTTCAAAGTTCTATTTTTACGTTCAGCTACTCCATTTGATTGAGGTAAATAAGGTGGACTGGTCTCATGAACTAATCCATTTTTCTCACAAAAATCCACTTGATAGTTAGAACCATATTCACCACCTCAATCAGACCTGACTCGTTTAATCTTTCTATCAAGTTGATTTTCTACCTCAGCTTTATACTTTATAAACATGTCCTCAGCTTCACTTTTATGTTTAAGTAAATACACTTTAGTATATCTAGAACAATCGTCTATAAAGGTGATATAATAATGTTTACCTCCTCTGCTCATAGTACTTTTAAAATCAGCTAAGTCAGTGTGAATTAATTCAAGAAGATTTGTATGTCTAGTTTTGACACGTTTACTGGGTTTTTTTTAGTAAATTTAGCCTCAACACAAGTAGCACATTTTTCAAAAACTTCTGTAAATAGTGATGAAATAAGCGATAAAGATCTAAACTTTTTAATTGAATAAACATTCAGATGACCTAATCTACCATGCCAAACATCAATAGACTCAGCGACATAAGCAAAAGTAGAAGCATTATTATTAATGATAGAAGAATCAACATTTAAAACAAATAAACCCCGACAGAGATAACCCTTGCTCACAAAATCCCCATTGCGCGATATTAGAACCTTGTCAGCCTCAAAAACAAGTTTCACACCAGCTTTGTTTAATAAGGCATCAAACACGAGGTTTCGACGCAAGGTAAGAACATACAAAACATTATTAAGAGCAAGAGTTTTCCCCGATGCCAGTTTGAGAAAGATCTTGCCTTTGCATGTGATCACAGCAGAAGAGGAGTTACCCATGTAGACACATTCACCATCAGTCACATCTTCGAATTAAGCAAACAGCTTCTTGTTAGCACAAAGATGCCTCGAAGCTCCTGTATCCAGAATCCAATCACTAGCATTTCCAACCAAGTTTGCCTCAACCACCACAGCAGAAATAATGTCATGTTTCTGAACAACATTAGCTTCAGCAACTTTCTTTTGAGGACACTGGTAAGCTTTGTGACCCGGGTTTCCACAGACATAACACACTTGATTCTGATTTGGCTTATGGATTGTACCAGAAGGTTTGGTGAATTTCCCTTGACCAGGTTTCTTAGCATTCTGACCCTTAGACTGATCCTGACCAGGTTTAGCCTTTCCCTTACCCTTGAACCTATCTCCACTTGAAGGTTCACCAGTTTCGACGAGATTAGCCTTAGTAGTAGTAAGAGAAAACTGGACAGATTTGTCTTTGAGATGGTTAGCCTCCTCAGTCCTCATGTGACCTATTAGTTCTTCTAGGGACGAATCTTTTGTCTTGTGTTTCAGATGGTTCCTATACTCATTTCAGGAGGGGGGAAAATTTCTCTAACAACACATTAGCTAGAAAAATCTCATCTAATTTCATACCCTCATTAACAACGTCAGCTCACAAGTTCTCATAAACATGAATTTGCTTCATAATAGGTTTGCCATCTACCATTTGAAACACAAGTCACTGCCCGACAACATACTTCTTTTTACCCGTATCATCAGCCCCATATTTTTTCTCTAAAGACTCCCAAATAGTTTTAGAAGATTTGTGGACCATGAATAAATAAAAAAGAGTATTAGACATGTGATTAAGGAGTTGACATTTAGTAGTTTTGTTATCCTTTTCATGTTTCTTAACAGTTTCCTCATTTGACCTAACAACAGAAGCCAAAGGAGGGGTAGCCTCTACAACATTAAGGGTTACGGGCACAGGAGGATCATTAAACAGAACATAATCAATTTCAAGTTGTTCAAAAAACATAAGCAATTTCTGAGACCACCTCTTATAATTTTGACCATCTAACGGTTCCAGTTTAGAAAAGTCTGGGATCGTCTTACTCGAAATTATAGCCATTTTTACGACAGAAATACAGTTTTCAAATTGTTGATAAAATAAAGACGTAACAATGAAAAGTAAAATGATACTTATCTAAACAGAAAGAAAGGCAGTGCCGTGGTAATGAAGCCACTGACTTGAAAACTATATCGGCACGACTTCGGTGGTAATCGTCTCACACCGGTAGTTCCCCAAGGTTAACACTACGACCCCCGTACACAACCACTTGTGTAAAGAAGCCTTGGAACAAACAGAAACTGTACCTAGAAATTCAGCAGTAGCAGAGAAGAAGAAGAGAGAGAGTTTGAGAGAGAGCATTGTCTTATGTTTTTTCTGTGTATTTTATGAACAGGAAAGACTGTCTATTTATAACAAAAAATAGACAGCAAGTGTAACACCCTCAAATTTGCGGAAAGAAAAAAAATTATTTAAATACGATAAAAGATAATAATACATAACGAAGGTGTCATAAATAAAAAGGGTCATTACAAAACGGAAATAATATTATACAAAAGAAATATACAAGACGGGAGACATATCTCCCGTATAAATACGGAATAAAAAGAGTATATAATAATATACAATCTAAGAACCGAATATAGGTCCAAGGTAAATACTTCGCTCGCTAGCTCGTCAATGTACCCCAAATATGCATTCACCAACTGTTCGACCGCATTAAATATAAACACGGAAGCCACAGTCAGTGGGGAGTAACTCCGAGTTATCCCAGCCACGAAATGTCGAGTTTAATGAAACATGAATAACATAAAAGCAATGTATATGAAAAATACAAAACTTAAACATATATGATATGCTTTTCATGTTATGAACACCATTAACTAACATATAACCTATCATATGACAAAGCTATCCATGTGAATCCGATATGAAATATAACCCGAGGTAGGGAAGACCTGGTATGCTGGCTCAGCGCGTTACCATGTAACATGGCCTGATACACTCAAACCCTAATCAACAAGTAATCATGTGAATCAGTTAACAATCGGGAATCCAAACTCTATCAATCTTAGCCGGCTGGCATCTCACCTTCTAAAACTCATAGAATCATACAAACATGAAAGACCAATACGTCTACAAACAGGCATAAGTTCTTAGTACCGTCAATAGTCGACTTCTGTAACTCGAGGCTATACCACAAGGTAGGAAAACATCATAGTCCTAGACTGATCAGACCTAGCGACAACAGCTATTCCGCTCCCCGTCCCATGACATAACCGTCTATGAGAAACTCTACTAGGCGACCCCCTAAGCAGAGATGGCTAGTACTTAAGCTGGCTCCAGTCCCAAAATGGATAAGGCAGCCATGCCCCGACTTGGATATAAACCAACCAAGCCGGGACACAAAAGCTATCAAGCGATCTTAAACCTCCGTATTGCACTAGTTAAAGATAGTATGTGCCTATCAATGTCATGGTCCAAGATACTCATTTCGAATTAGAATGGTCAAGACGCCATATACTCATAATTCTCTATGGGTACTTAGTCAACACGACACCAACCATATAATTTAAACAGTCACGGGAAAACATCCTATCATGTGACTATTTGCATATCAATAATAATCAAATATCATATCGCCTCATATCTACCAAGGCTAATTCATAATTAAATACAACCTTACTTGAAGACAAATCCCCGACCCGAGTCCCGCGACGGGTCATCAGTCAAAACGGGGCTGAATAGATCTTAGTTTGACCAAACCCGTTTGGTCAAACCGGCTAGAAACAGAGTCTTTACCACATAGACTTAGACATAAAAATCAACCTATTCACTACATGTTATTTTATTAAAACTTCTAACATGTGAATTATTAAATCTTATTAAAAACCCGCTTGACTTAAAGGATATCAAAATAAACTATAATCTCGTATTATAATTTCTAACATGTGAG